>MJUU01053261.1:11086-60252 GCA_002080025.1 Modiolus philippinarum | reverse complement strand
CACACTAAATTCAAAATGGCTTCCAGCGGGAAACACAGTTTAATATGGACCCTATGGGAACAGTTTCAAAGATCTGTTCCTCTGAAACTACTTGACCGATTGGATCTTAACTTAGCCACAAAGGTCCTCCGATGGGTCTTTTTGAAAATTTGTGGTTAAGTCTGCAACTAGTGCTTGTATGGGACCCTTTAGAAACTCTGTCTGACAGGTTTGGGTTCTGTCGTATATAAAATAGTTTAACGAATGTTTATGCACCAGGTTCCAGGTGAGCGATAGAGGTTCTTGATAGCCTCTTGTTTGTTTCTTGTGGTCTTATCATCTATTCAATAACAAAGGCACTCGTTCTATTGGTTACTTAGCTAAGTCGTTATAACGAGATACTAAGTCGTTATAACGAGTTAGCTAAGTCGTTATAACGAGGTACTAAGTCGTTATAACGAGATACTAAGTCGTTATAACGAGTTAACTAAGTCGTTATAACGAGATACTAAGTCGTTATAACGAAATACTAAGTCATTATAACGAGATAAAAATAAAACACCACCTGGCACTAACGGACTTCCGTAGAAAACCTTGCAACACCCAGAAGATAATTTATCCAAAATAAATTCAGTATTGTTTTGTAAACTGTCACACCAGTGAACAGTTCTCAGGTGTAACGTGAAGTGAACTAGACAGCAGACACTTATTTTCAGGCAGACGTACCATTGTGACACATTTAGAAATGGCGTGCTCGAGTGTTTCGATAGTGTGATTACACACATAGGCCAATTATCCGTTTCTGTTTTATGAACAGATTATTTAAGTAAAAATGGCATTAATCGAAATCCCGTAACTTCAGCAGCGAAAATCGGTTGAGAATATTGAAAGATGTAGGGATTTGTAAACATGATCAACAGAAGTCAGTTAAATATTTTTGTCGTACATTTCTGAAAATCGATTACTCAATTTGTTTATAAATGCATCTGGAATGTATAAATGCATCCGGAACTCTTTGTTCGAATTGAACTAGCGGAGGAGGAGTTCGCGGATAGGAACCCCCTTTTTCTAGAAAAATGTTTCACATTTTGTGTAGCACCTAGGCAAAACTAAAAAAAAAGTGATCAAAGCCCCAAAAGTGTTGGTTTCATTTTGGTGCTTCAAGCTGTAATTTAGTGTTGATATTATATGTTCCTTATAATGGACATTAACGTAAGCATAAATATTCATTTTTTTTACAAAAGGATCCCCTCATAGAATATGTATTTTCTTGGTATGTAAAAAGAATAGGAGAACTTAATTCCACAGTTCTGGTAATGTCAATAAAAATGAGTAAGTTCCAAAGTCTGGAAAAAGTAGGAAAAAAATATCAAACAATTAAAAAATGTCAAGTGCACATCTTCATTGTTTCAAAGATTTAGGTCGAAATTTTGGAGGAGTTGATTTCACAAATAGGTCTATGTCTTTAAGAAGGGTCCAAAGTCCGGAAAAAATCAAAATACTTCCATAAAGAAATAAAGAAAGGTGCACATCTTCTATATATATATATATATAAAACATTCTGTCAAAAATGAATAAGTTCCAGAAAAATGTGGAAAACTTAGAATTAATTCTATCAAGTCAGGTGTATCTTAAATTTTGAAAGGGATATTTTAGTCCAGACTTACTGGGATATGGGATATTCTGAGGACCCACCCCTCATTGTCCACGCAAGACGAGGCCCGCCCGACATTTACCATATTATAACCCGAATTTGCACTCCGTGTAACCCGAACAAACTTGATAAAAAACGATTTGAACCCTCCCCACTTTTTTCTGGATCCATGTCGGAACCCCCTTTTTCGGACCCTGGATCCGCCGGTTAATTGCGTTATGGGGACATCCACTCTTGATGTTATTCATCGAAGAGTTTTTGATATGCAGAATGGATCTTTGAAATTTTTCGAGAATGATTTTCAATATTGCGTTTGGAGTTAATAAACAGTATAATAACTTCACTAATAGTACATGTTTTATTTGTATAATACCTGCTTCGATGAAATGCTTATCTGCATGTAACCCACTGTAGCATGCTCTTGTATTTAGGGGGACGACCATTTGATTTTCAAGGGGGGGGGGGGCTTTGGCATTTTTGTAAATAAATAATTTAATCCTGGTGCCAGTGAAAATAAATATTCTAATCATCTTTGTCATGAAAATAAATGATTTGAATTTGATTTGAAGAATAAAATTTTTGTTGCAATTGTGAATCGATAATTTGTCGTGACATTTGTGAAAATAAATAATTTTTTCCAGAATTTTATGATATAGGCTAAATCGCCCAAGCCCTCCCCTGAAAATCAAATGTTCGCCCCTTTAGTATACGCTTTTGAGGGCGACGGGGGGTATGAAAGTTTGCAGGAAACTTTACATTTTATGACTGACGACACATTTTGACGACAATTCAACTGGAAAAGCGATTATTTTATTGCTAGAAACAAAATTGATTGAAATTGTGAATATTTATCGTATTAATTGCACCATATATTTAATATAATATTGATAATATACAAAATTAACATGATTCAAATTCAATAATATTTTTAAGTGCGTTTCTCATTGCATAAATAGTTAAATTCACTTTTATTTACAATGTAAAATTGTTTTCCGTTTTTCAAGTATTTTATTAAGGGAGGTAAAAATTTTCAAATAAAATCTTTATGTTACATAGAGGAAAAGAAAGATAAATCAAATTTCAAAGGATTACTTTTTGACATAAGAATAACAAAGGAGATGGGTGTTATACATAGTAATGTTTACGTTATGTTATGTTAAGTTTCTTGTCCGATTTTCTCTACTTTGGCGGGAAATGTTTTCTAATTTTAATTTTATCGTGAATTCTCGGTGTCACATGCATGATGAGACTTATAGACACTATAACCACGATATATCATTCCAAAGTTTTAACAACTATTAATTATTACGCCATTTTTGCATTATTACGCGTCTTAGAATGGTTTTTCAATACCCTTTTTCGCGTTATTGCCCTTAAAGGACGTTACAACGCCTTTTCGTGTTTTTAAAGCCTTTTCTTATTAGAGATGTTACTTTCAATCGCGACTTAAAACTAGTGCGCATAAAACTTGCTTCAATCACTCACCATGTGAATACTTTCACGGCGCACGATAAAGCACTTTTCAACAGCAAAGCTACTTTAATAATGTGAATTTGTTTTTCTGTGCACTATAAAGTACCATCATCAAATAGCTTCCCAGTGTACGATACTATTACATAGCAGTTCGCTATTTAAAATATAAGAATGATCAGCTAGTAGGTCTAGACATTTAATAGCATACGATGAGATCCATATAATACCATATAATTCTTTTTATATCTAACTTTACAAGTTATGGTTCAAGAGGAAGTCTCAACATGTGTTCAACAAATGGACAAAATTAGTATATTTAAAAATATTTATTAGATCTGATCAAGGACTTATACGTCCTTGATCTGATACAATGAATTGAGAAAACTTCATATTTCTTATTTATGAAGGACCCCTTCGAGTCATTTAGGTTGTGATGCGCCGTGAAAGGTTTCTCTCGTTGGGTTACGTCGAGTTTCGTCAGGATTTGAAATATCTCTATAATAACACCTGAAAGGAAAGCATTATTACGTCTTTTGAAAGCCGTAACAATGCCTTTTTTGGCGTTGTTACGTATTGTGTAGCGTTACATGTATAACGTCTTTTTCGCAATATAACCCCCTTTTCGCGATAATTCGCCTATTTATTGGCGTCATTACGTTTTTTAAATGGCCCATAATGCTTTTATTGCGTTATTACGCCCTTTTAAAGGCGTTATAACGCCTTTTATCGCACAAACACGCCTTTGTTTCGCGTTATAGCGTCTTGTTTAGCGTACTAGCGCCTTTTGAAAATATATTCAATTATGTAGTCCCAACAGGCATGTAAGATATATTGTATACTACAAAAATAAACGTAAGCCGCTCAAAACTCTTTAAATAAAAGTACATCAAATACAAAACATTTGAAGTTTTGCAATATGTGCATTTATCAAAACAAGTATCAGCTCATTTAAAGAACTAGTAAAACTTCAAGTAACGATGAAGAAACTTGCCCTCTTTGTACTTAACATATCCTCACCTTTTTCACAACAATTACCACCTCGACCAGGTTTACATACGCAGTGGTCCAGTGTTTTATTATACAATCCATGTGCATTTTCACATATAAGATTACACTTTCTTTCCTCAACTGCATGAGTGTCATAATATTTTTGAGTAATGTTACAGCGTTTTAAGCAATTTTCTAATGTACGATTGGTAACTGAACTAGGACAACATATTGATTTCATTCGCTTTTGATTACCACCACCACATGTAGCACTGCAATTCGACCAGTTTGTCCATTCTTCTATATCGCAATTACGAAAGCCTGGTGCACAAGCCAAAACAACATTGATTCCGAGGTAACAGCATATCAAAATGACAGAAAACACGTAATAGTTCATTTCAAAAAAGCATCTAATTCAGTGGCAATTTTCGTTCTGGGATAGGGTTGTTAATATATGTACATGAAACTTATTGATGAATATATTTATTTGACACTTATCTATTTTCAATCAATTTATGTGACAAATGACTCTGCCTATGGATAAGATAGCATTAACATGTATTAATTTAAGCGTATAACTTCAATCCTTCCACACAATTCATGGTATTTGTAAATTCAAATATCGATATAACAATCAAAACCTTTCGATTTTTAACGATTTAAGTTAATCGATAGATACAAATTGACTTTTTCAGAATTAACAGAAATCCATAGCCAAAAACGTAAATGCCATGTTGTAAGGGTATTGATGTTTAAAATGATCCTCTTGGTTGACCTTGGATTAATTTAATCACACTGAGGTTTACCCTGGTCTGCTTGAAAACTTGTTAAAAATATGTAAAAATGCAAATATTTTCTTCTTGGACAAATCACATAACACTATTTTGGAACCTCTGTCGTTTTAAATTTGCAATGTGCTCTATCTCGCTCAATATGTTACTTATTTTTTAGTGACAAAAATACAAAAAATTATTTACTCATGAACAATGTTATAATTGGATCCCTGGTGTATGCACATGGTTTCCCTCTCAGAAGGTAATTAAAAACAGGATAACAGTTAACACCTCAGTACAATGGCCAAATACTACAATCGCATGCCACAATTCACAAGCGAACTACACCAGAAAAATAATAATGAAGACAAGAGAGAAACGAAAATTACGATAGGAACTCAGGAAAGCCGGACCGGACTTGGTACCGGCACTAGCAAATGCCAGTGGTACATGTATGGTTGAACCGGTTTATGGGAATCCAAACCTCCCCTTTCTCTATCCCGTGTCCCTATAGTATAATACACATACGTATAAAACCCAATACTGGTAGACTACTTACTCTATGACCGCTATCGTGGAAAAGAAGAGCATATAAAAAAACGTAATTTAGAAAGACGGTCAAAGAGTGCTAGCCGCTAAACTGCCGGTTAGCTCGAGGAACTTAGTCTGCTGGTAAAACACTCTCGCACTACGGAAAAAAAATCAAACTCAAGACTTCCGAAGGGTCATCATAAATGTAACTTTGTAAATGCATCAATAAGCAAAGGTTAAAATTTTTAATGCTTCAATGATACCATGTTCTGTGGTTATAAGACGGTTACTCAACAAAAGAAACGATACAAAGACTTTACATGTATAAAAAAAAATGATAATTTATATGCTGGCAAAAAACCATTACTGATAGACAAAATTTATTGTGGCACGTAAAAATTAATATTATGCCCAAAAATGTCACTTACTATTCCTGAACCATTTCCGTTCACGGTCAAGGTCATTATCCGGAATTTCTGTTTGCAGACGGAAAAGGTGAATATGTCCACGCCTTTCTTTTTCCAAATGGTCGCATTTTCGAACCGAGTGATTTTAAAATTTGTTGGTATGACGACCATGAATTCCTCGGGCCTATTTTTATTTTCAACTAACGTTCACGTAAGTGAAAAACATGTGTTGCGACGTCTAATGGGACCTGATGCCACGTGATTTATCATTTGATGAGCATGTTTACTTAAGATAAATCATTAGTCTTAAGTTTGTTCATATTTTCACATAATAATGAATTATGTGGGTACGTTTATTTAAGAATTGAATGCAATATTTTGAAGTTTCATTGGGGTATGAAAGTGTTGACCGAAGCACATTTTTAATGAAGCACGTTATCGATTCATGTTGAAAATGTGCGCCTGGTCAACACTTTCATAATCCCCATGAAACTTCAAAATAACGCATTCAATTATTATAATTACATTTTAAAACACAATTTATTTACAGGAAAAAAACATCATCTGCATTAGGATTCTATTTTTACAAATTAATCCGCCACGTGAACATGTGATCAAAGGTATTTCATGGGAATTGAAACTTCACATTGATATGCCACGTGATTGATTTCACCTTCAAATTGATGGAATTCAAATGAATATGCGTAAAATGTAATTATTTTTTATGGAACAGGGCATCGCAATGAGAGATTGTTTCAAGATGGATAATTGTTTACCTGGTGAAGTGTCCTAATTAATGACATAAAACAATTTAATCACCCATCAGTTAACGGCGAACTCGATCATCGGGTGAAAATTTTCCATCCCAAATTTTCCTCGTATCCATTTCAGAATTGGCTTTAAGAAGGAAGAAACAAATGTATTTTGACGTTGAATACACTAATACACAAAAAGCACAATTTTTTAAGTCCGAAATACAAAAAAAAAATATCTAGAAATTAACTGTGTATCGCTTTTTTTTGCTTTTTTTAACCAAATTAACCAGTCCACTTGGTGATACTTTAGGGACCGACCATTTAACCTGAAAGGAGGGGGGTATGTTTTTTTTTCTGGACAGAATTTTTTTTAATCTTTTTTCATGTGTATCAATAAAATATTTCTTTTCAAAATTAACAGTTTTTTTTAGGCAGAAAGCCTCCTTCAGTAATTTTTTTTCATCGTTTGGCAGCCAAAATATTTTTTTTCACATAAAAACAGCTCCAAAATATTTTTTTAGAGAAAAAAACATAGCCCCCCCCCTTTCAAGTTAAATGGTCGGTCCCTTAGGTTATATTATTGCAAGTTTTTGACAGAATAGATTATTTATATTTATAATCAAATTATTGTAGGTAGGATTTAAGTAGCAAAGCACTTGTAATGTATATCTATTCTAGCAGTGTTGATTAATATTTGGTGATAAAACATATACTTTTGAGATAGCAACACTTGAGTGTTTTATGAAGCAACACATGAAACAATCTGCTAGGGATCTACACAGGAAAAAAACACAAGTAAGACAAAAGACAAACGCAATAAACAATAGGAACTCGGGTTAACCTGGTTTATGGGTACCCAAACTTCACTTTCACTATAGTATAATAAACAAACGAATAAAACCCAATACAGGTAGACGACTAACTCCATGACCACAATCATGAAATGAGAGAAAATGACAATACGTAATTTTGAAAGATGAGACAATGGGTGCACGCCGCTAATCTGCCGATTAGACCAAGGAACCTAGTCTGCTGGTAAAACACTATCGCACTACGGAAGAAAAAAATCCAATTCAAAACTTCCCGAACGGTTTCGTAAAGAATCATCAAATAGTTCAGTATATAGGGAATAATGCATGGCAAAATCCGTATCACATGGCATATCATCCCGAGTTACCAATATCAGCCCGAGGGCCTCTGGCCCGAGGGATTATATTGGTCGAGGGATGATACGGCATGTGATACGGATTTTGCCATGTATTATACAGTTTATCATATATTTAAACAGAGGACGAATCCCAAAAGTACTGCCAAAAATTAAAATTGGTATAAGAAAATGCATGTATTTTGAAGAAGAAAATTTCAAAATAGGCGGAAAGTACTGTAGGTGGTTGGAATAAAATCTAATATGTAAAAAGAAAAGTTTTGCTAGTTTTTTAAACTGATCCTCACAAAACAAAAATAAATCACCCAAAAAATTGTTTGTTACCTACCAAAATTTTTTTACACCCTCCAGAAAAGAAATTGTTTTGCCCCCACAAAAAATTTTTTACCCCCAAAATCACCTAAAAAAATTGTTTGTTACCTACCAAAAAAAATTTTTTTGGCCCCTCCCCCGAAAAAAATTTTTACCCCCCAAATTTTTTACCCCCATTTTTTGATAAATAAGTCGAAATTAAAAGAAAAAAGTTTTTGGAAAAAGGGTATGATACAGGGCTAGCCATGCGATTAAGGGTGTGTGGTAAAGGGTAAGCCATGCGATAAAAGGTATGACGTCATAGCGTGAATACGGAATGAAAGTCATGCACTGTATCACATATTCAAAACGTCTGTATTTATTACTAAACATATGATAAGTATCGGTAATATCAGTTAGTTGCCAGTATGAGTGTTAAATTTTCAAGTCACTAGATCTCAAAGCTAATCTAACTCTACGAGCTCGCCTGATATGGACCTGATAGTACTTTTCTTGTGAAAAACATACCAATAATTAAATATATTTGGCTTTAAAATGTTGAAAAGGTGACATAACTTTAAAAAAAAATGAAGTCAAAAATCATCATTAATTTATGACTTTTTAGACATTATTTTATTTTTTTTAATAGGTTTAGGTCTAGAACCATTCGATGTGAAAATGTAAGTCAAATTGCACGCAGCAATTTTGGTATAAAAAGGCACAATAATGTATTTTTGCAACATCAATCAAAACGTTTTCCCAGTAATGATCCTACAAATGTATGCAATCAATGTTAATGACCGTACGGTGTCCCTAGATGCTTTGTTTTTGGTCGTTTTAACCTGGATATGGGATGTTGTCACCTTAACATTTACCCCATTTCCTTTCTTTTTCATAATGATTGCTGTCAGGAAATTCTGCATGATTTCTCCACTTATATGTAACTGTAATAAAAGCTGATTTAAACAATATTATATTGATGGAGTGCTGTAAATTTAATCCCAGCATCCGCGCTATTGACGCCAGTATAAACAGTGTTAGAAAATAATTACATCTGCAGTACAAAATGTCAGATAGTCGGGTCGGTGACCTGAAGTTTTTTCTCTTTTCGAAACACAGGGGCTCATGCAATTAGTTGTTTGATTTCACCGTTTTTCAAAAGTGAAGACAAAAAGATCTTTTTTGTGTCTAACCGTAAATATTATATAGAACTGTGTTCTGTATTTCATAGGCTAAATTACTAAGCCAAGTTTCTGCTTAAAGTTTTGCATCCATTCATTTTTAGTCCACTTTTGATAACTTGCAACAACATCAGCTTTTGATTAAGTGGTCAAAATAAAATATTTTCAAATTGTCTGAACATTTCAATCACGTTGACGAAAAATTTAAGACAAAATGCCTCATTCTTCAAATTCTCAGTTCCAATTTTGTAAAAGTGTGGTTTAGAGTTGAAATTTGTCAAAAATGCCAATGTTTTGAATTTTGGGTAAAAATACCGTTTCTTGAGAAGTTCATGGGATTTGAAAATTTGCACAAATGTTTCCAAGAGGTTCCAAAAGAAACTGACAATATTTCAGACTGATTCATCGTGGTTCACAAAAGATTAACGTTAAAGTAATGTCTGTTAATTGGAAAACAAGGCATTTGGAGAGACCGTCCATATCATACATTGATTCAATGAAAACTGATTCTAAAACATTGAGATGGGAAAATGCTTTCACGGGGTTAAGCTTTGTAGTGGACAATAAAGAAAACCAATCATGCGTAAAGTAAGTGGGAACCGAACCGTCAATCCAAAACGAACATTCCAAGGACAATGGCAACATCAGAAACAAAAAAAAAGAAGAAAAAAAAAACAGAGACACATGGGTACGGCACAGAAAAGATAAATGAAGACACACACACACAAAGATGAACAACACGGACCCAATAAAAAACCATGGGTGAGATCAGATGCACCGGTAGAGTTAGCATCTCCTGCTTTTTATAAGACACCCACCGTGTTGAACATGTCAAATCCGGTGGTAAAGTCAAATCCAGTAGAGGAAACAACAATTAAGCTTTAGAGGGAAAGATCTGTTGTCATCCGGGAAACAGATATCCCATGCGGTCCACAAGATGGTGATGTCGACCGTTAAAACTTCTGGAGGGATGACTTGAAGTTTTGGGTAACATACCCTTGTTGAAGTAGCCTATTTGTGAGCAATCGGGCTCTATCAAGGAAGTCACTGTATTGAACACAGGCTCTTGAATAACGAATGAGGTGGGAGATGTAAACTCCATATGCCGGGCTGTTGGGATGTTGCTACAAAGAAAAGGGAAGTTTAGAATTGGAAAGGTGAAGTCATCGCGTTTGTCGTACAGCTTAGTTTGAAGTCTACCTCTGTTGTCAATTTCAGGGCGAAGGTCAAGGAACGAGGCTGATGTAGAAGTGTCTGTGGTATCCTTAATTTCGGTCTCTTTTGGATAGATCAAAAGAAGAAAATCACCAAAGCGAGAGTTGTTTAGTGACAAAATATCATCTATATAACGGAAGCTAAAATTGAAGGATTGGGCCCGTTTTTTATCTTTATTTTGAAGAAGCCCTTCGATGAATTCAGCTTCATAAGAGTGAAGAAACAGATCGGGTAGGAGAGGCGCACAGTTTGTGCCCATAGGAATTCCGATAGTCTGTTGAAAAACAAGTCCTCCAAACTGGACAAATATATTGTCGATCAGAAACTCTAACATTTTAATCACTTCTTCCTCTGTATATTTTTTCTCCTATTCGGAGTCATTTTTCACAAAGTAGGCTTGTTCTCTACCTAAAACAATGTACCTATATCTTCGTTCACCGTTCTTTCGTGAGAAACATCTGTGAATTAAACCTTTCAGCCGAGATTTTAGTTGTTCATGAGGAATAGTAGTGTAAAGTGTGGAGAAGTCGAAAGTTTTTATGCTGTTACAGTGTGATAATGATCTAGAGGTTAAGATGTCAAGTAGATCTTTGGAGTTTTTCAAAATCCACATTTCATTTACGCCTCTTCTTGAAAAGCAAGTATCACAGTATTTTTGAAGGCATGAATTCGCATCAAAAACCCATTCTTGTACATTTCACGCCATGTATTGAGGGTGGCGTTGTATCAAAATCAGTCATGCGGAAAAATGTGTTTTTTTTTTAAAACCTGTGTAATTACAAGTAAATTGGCAATTACATTTGATGAAAATTGTTATTTGTGCAAAAAAAGTAAAAAAAATAAGTGTTGCGTTTTCATTGCCACTCAGTATATAATCATTCAACCTTGTAATGTATACTGTATACAATTTATCGTTATGTACAATGTATAGTATAGATGGCTTACCGATTGTTTTGTTTCTAAGTAGATTTATCCTTCTCAGCTTTAGTTTTAATCATCAGTTGAGTAATTGCAAACTATTCGACTTAACTTTTAATGCCAATTTTAAATCTGGATTGTATCTAGATTTCATTTATAGTTCAAAACGTGTTAAAGACTTATTATATATAACCAATGTTCGATTTTATAAATTTTGGAAAATGATCTGCCAATTTTGCTCGCTTTTTGAAAATAATCAATGGTTTTGCCCAACTTTTACAATGTATTAAATCGGTCAAATTTCTATGTTACATTTCCTGTATAATCTAAATTTGTTAGTTGCAAAACACCAAAGAAATTCCCGATTTTGGGGCTATTAAGGATGTACGTGTACTTGTTTCAAAACAGAGGAAAATTATGTTCTATGACTTTATTGTTTTCATAATTAAATAAAAAGATTTAAAAGATTTGTTGTGAAAATCGTCTTCGGGAAACTCATAAAAATTGAGATCCTAACAGTCCACAAAAGAAAGAATAATCGAAAAAACATTGCAATATCGGAAACACTGCACCAAGAAACAAAACATCAAACTGGTACGGAGAATCGGAGGATTTCCATAAATTTTTAAGCGAAACGGTTACTTTGCACTTGTGTAATTTTTTTTTTATTTGATGTTCATTTTACACAGAATTCAATAGTTTTCTCTGAAGAAAAAAATGTAATATAAATTTATATTTCGATACTAAATATAATGAAATAAAGACATCCAGAAATTAAGATCCGCGTTCGTTTTCGACCGGTCTTAGAATCATACTAATAATCAGTGTTCCCCTTTGGGTACTTTTTTGAAAACTCTAAAAAATATTGTCAAAAATGCTTATTACTGGGTATATTGGTAAATTTTGGATTTTTAGTTCCCTTTTTTATTTTGTTAACATTTGAATTTTTTCGTTTTTCTTCCCGTCTTCAACAATGATGAGCCTCTTTTATACTCGATATATACAGAAAATTTTGGGTCTTTGCAAAACCTAAAAGAAAACTGAAAACTGCCAATTATGGATTTAAACACATTTAAAATTTTTCAGTATTATTGTTTCTATTGGCTGTCGCGAAATTTTGAAAAAAATAGGTTTCCGGACCTTTTTTCTGTAACCGCTAGACATATTGATTTGATATTTGGTATACGAGTATATCTAGGTGATATGCAGATCAAGTTCGAATTTGGTTACGGTTGGTTGATTTTGTACAGAGTTATGACCCTTTGGATAGTGAAATTTTGAAAAATATAGGTTTTCGGAGTTTTTTTCTGTAACTGCTTTACATATTGATTTGATATTTGGTATATGAGTATATCTAGGTGAGATACAGATCAAGTTGGAATTTCATTACTGTCGGTTGATTTTGTACAGTGTTATGGCCCTTTTACCTAGTGCAATTTTGAATAATAGAGGTTTCTGGAGTTTTTTTTTATTCCCCGCCGCTAGGCGTTCGGGGCATTAAGGTTTACTGTGGCATGATCCGTACGTCCATCTCTTGATGCCTTGAGTATCCTCCATCGGATGAAAAGCAAACTTGGTCAGATGCTTACTTATCACCCTATTGATTTCCAGGTTGGTACCCCCAAAGTCAAGGTCACAGTTGCTAAAAATGGAATAAAATTTCAATAAAATTTTGGTTAATGGATGATTATATGAGTATCCTGCATAGTATTAAAGCCAAACTAGGTCATATGCTTACTTATCACACAAGACAGAACCCTATTGATTTCAAGGTTGGTCCCCCAAAGTCAAGGTCACAGTTGCTAAAAATAGAAAGTTTGGTTTCCAGATGATAACTTAAAGTATCTTGCATTGTATCAAGACCAAACTTGGTCGCATGCTTGCTTATCACCCAATACAGAACCCAATGAATTTCTGTGTTGGTACCCACAAAGTCAAGGTCACGGTTGCTAAAAATAGATTATAATGGCATATAAGATTATTTCTCAGATTATTTGTGGGAATTCTGCATTATATCAAAACCAAACCAATTCCAATGCCTATTTATTACTGGAGACAGATCTCATTTTATAATTAATTGATATATTTATATTGTAAATAGATGTGCCTTTAATGATTTAAGGGTTTCGATAGCAAGGAGGCGGTGGCATCCGTGTCCCATGGACATATTCTTCCATTTTTCTGTTACGCTTGACATATTGATTTGATATTTGGTATATTAGTGTATAAAGTTGAGATACAGATCAAGTTTTAGTTTAGTCCTGATTGGTTGATTGTGACGGAGTTACGACCCATGGACTTAGTAATTTTTGAAAAAACATATGTATATGATAGAATGTTTAAAAATTACTGATTAAATTAAAATTTAATTCCTGTTGAATGATATTTATTGACAGTTATGGCCCTTGGACTTAATATTTTTGCACCTTTCTAATTAACTTAACATATTAATTTGATATTTGTTAAATGGTGACATCTTGGCAAGGAAAATATTCTGTTTTATTTTGTTTTTTCATTCAAAAATTTGTTGTGGTCCAACAATGCCATGAAGTTCGAGTTGACAGTGGACGGGCGTATCATGCGCTCTTGGTGCAGCAGTTTATTATGTATGATATTGCTTATAGAGTACTTTTGGAGTTCAATAATGCACGATTTTCTGATATGTGGGGGCTTGGGGTATGTAAGCTTGCTCACGAAGGTTCTTTAATTCTTATGCGAGTTCCAGACTCATACCCTTACGGATTATTCCATTTATTCCTGGTCTATGACGTTCTGTGTATTAACCTTCATCACATCACAATTATCCGGATGTTCCCATTTTACATCTCCGAATCTTTGTTGCTCCTACAATGTTGTTTCCGTTTCTCTTTTTTCTGTACAATTGTGAAGCCAACAGATCCACAAAAAAATCCAACTAGGGTTAAATATCATTCTTCCCATCCACTACATTGGGTTTGTAGTATGAAAAAATGTCGATGAAATATTGTGCAACTATTTACTTGTTATCATTATAAAAGGAAGTTCATAATTCTATTCCCCGACTTAAATCAACGATGAATAATTGCATGTACTAGGTTTCAGATGAGAAATTCTTTGAATCTGGATTCCCAATAGGGTCCAACGTTAAAATTTTGATGATGTGCGAACCTGTAGAACTTAATATTAAAAGGAATAACCTAAAGACTATTGTGACAAAGTTTAGTTCTAATTGGCTGAGCAGTTTCAGAGAAGAATATGTTTGAATGTGTTTTCCCATAGAGTCCAAGTTAAAACTACATTTGTATGTTCCCCGCTGGCAAACCTGCTAGACACAATTTTCAAAAGGGTGCAACTAAGAACTATCGTGGCCAAGTTTGGTTGCAACTGACTCAGCAGTTTAAAAAATCTTTGTGATAACCAAGGACCCAATGTTAAAAACTATGATCCATGCTTTCTGCAAACTTGGATGAGATGCGAACCCCATAAACAAAAAATTGGAAAGGGGACCACCCAAGGACTATTATGACCAAGTTTGGATCCCATTGGCTCGGTGTTCCAGAGGAGAAGTCTTTGAAGCAAGAGTTTACGACGGACGCAAAGTGATGACAAAGAACCTGGCATAGCCAGGTGAGCTAACAAGCTAAGTGTGCAAATATTTCCCATGTTTAAGACAAGTTTGCATTTTAATATATGTAAGTATATCCAAATTCATATCCATGTCTAAATATACTAGTTATATTAGCTGTCAATCATTGCATTTTATACGAATTATTCATCAAGAAAAATCGTGTAAAGAAAATATTTATAATAGTTTTTTCTTTTAATATCCAATTGTTTTAAACAAACTTTTCGTTTTCCCACACAGTGATAATGTATATAAGAACTGATAAACAGACCGAGAATTTCTCAGTCAGTCATTGTCATGATTGTTATGGGGAAAAGTAAATTAAGCTTTAAATCGGCCTGTTATCACTTTGATGACCTACAACTTAACAAAGTATTGTCATTGTAATAAAATTGCAAAATCTCCTAGCTATTTATTTAGTTATCTATTTATTTATTTATTATTTATTGGTTGAAAAATCTCTAGAGCTATATAAATTGAGTATTGTATTGTTGCTATATATATATACAATCAATAATTTATCAATTCGGAAGTTAACGTGAATGGCCGTTTATACAATTTTTACCTCTTCAGTGCAAATCAAAATAAACATTTGGAAATTCAAATCCATAACCCGAAATGTGTGAAAGTTGATAGAGAACAAATTATCAGCAGGAATGATAAAGTATATTTGTGTTGTGTGCCAAATCTTTTCAACCCTTTGATTATAAGGGTATAATGTACTCATTCTCTCTTCAGGCTTGACTATCGACAGGCATACAAGAAAAAGTGGACACTGTAGCTGGATGATTTACTATTTTATTTGTTATGTTTGAAATGTCTTGTTTATTTTGTATTTTAATTATGTATCGCCATCAACTCCCAAGGGAGTATAATGGTGCTTTCAATAAACTTATATTTTTCATATGTTTAACATGAGGAATGTTTATCTGATAATGAATGTGACAAAGTGACATCAAATGTATAAGAATTTGTCAGAATGATCCAAAAGATGTATAAAATAAAATTATTTCAAAAATTAGGGGTCACCGGGCAAAAATTATGAAGCTTTTAAATGGAAAAAGCCTGAGAAATCCGAAAATCTGACAGAAATACATAAACGTGAACAGTGAACATCGTAAGATGATAAAATGAACTCAATAAGTACTGACCCACGTATTTTTGCAAGGTGTCCGTAACCCTTTCATTTGATAAATTTGTATCCAAACAAAGAATATTTTCAGATCACTGATATTAATATTAGTAACTTCAATATATACAAATATATAAACTGAATATACAAGTCATTTATAAAAAAATGTTTGATTGGTACTTGATTTAAAAAGAAGATAATTCAAATCAAAACTTATATGTTGGTGATATTAGATTAATAGATGAGTAAGTATGTATATATCAATAAAATTCCAGCACAGATACCTTTGATGTAGAAGAATTTGTTTTTTAAACGAGACGAAAGATGTTTTAAAAAAATAATTCATATTTAGAATTCTAATCTGACTCATTTTTTTCGCTTTGGAAACAAAGCCATATTCTAATTCCAACAATCTTTTTAACACATGCGTATATTTTTTACATTCGTTATGTACAATTTCATGTTTTATTCACTCAATATTCATTTCATTTTGTGTAAATAGTGTTTTAAATAATGAATCACACAAAAAATCACACCAAACAATGACAATTATAGAAATTTACAACAGTTACTAAATTTAAAACTCGGAACTGAAATTTACATAACCGTAACCTAGCAACGAATGTGTTGTTTTATGAAATCTATGTTGCATATCATGATCTACGATTTAATTATGAAATTTTCAATTTTTAACGTTAATAAAATTATAAATATGAGTTTTATTCCTTTTCTTTTTTATTTATTTTTTTGGCTTCAAAAATAGCACAATTAAGCAGTCATATAAATTAGAAAAACAACAAGCACACACTTATAACCGCTTCGATTTTAAAATATCCGTATTTTATGTATTATATCAGATTATTTGTGTTAATTCATAAGCTTATGAGCCACTTGTATTAATAAAACAACGAATATAGATTTCTGTGTGTCCATTTATGTGTTAGTATGCAGTTTCCGACACATTACAATTCTAGTGCAAAACCCAATATTGCTCTCTAAGAGCCGCTTCGAATGTTCAAAACTCTTGTCAAATATATTAGAATCGAAATAGATAATTGCAATTGGGCTCTATGCGAATAAGAACATGGGCAGACCTTATATGTGTCAATATTTTATACCTCGCTATCGCTCGGTATAAAATATTGACAAATAGTTCTTATTCGCGTAGAGCCCTCTTGCAATAATCTATCCCTTAATTATGGTCTAGAAATTAATATGTCTGAAACAAATTTTAATATAATAACATTTAGAGCAAAAATTTGCAAATCATCTTTTTTTGTGAACATGTACAAAACTTTTCTTTTGGACGCAATCAATCTTGAGAACAAATGCAATCGGCATTAAATATCTTTTGATGATTTAACACGTGCACGAAGCATCTCATTAATTTTTATTTGATATTATATTTCATAATTATTAATACCCGAGTAGACTTCAATGAGAGCTTTGTTCGAATTTCCAACAATACTTTTTGAGTCTAATAACTAAATACCGAAGTTGCTGTGAATTTATTTTCTGCATATGCGCATTTCGACAACTTATGTCTCTTCAGTGCAGATAAAATCTAAACGTTTGGTAGTCCATAAAATCAAATATGTTAAAACAACTGATAGAGAACAAATACCCAATATGATCTAAATGAAAAGCCAAAATTAGCTAAGGACAGAGCTTTGCGTGAGGGAGATACTCCTTAGTTTTCAACAAAATTTACAAACATTTAGATATTGCAAGATTAGAAATAAAATCGGCTTTCGGGTCAGCACCGAAGTACTGACTACTGGGCTGGTGAATACTCTCGGGGACTTACAGTCCACCAGCAGTGGCATCGACCCAGTGGTAACAAAAAACTAAATACCGAAGTTGCTGTGAATTTATTTTCTGCATATGCGCATTTCGACAACTTATGTCTCTTCAGTGCAGATAAAATCTAAACGTTTGGAAGTCCATAAAGTTTCGCTATGGCTCCTGAAAAGGTATTTCATCTACTTTGCTGCAATGTACGAGAATCTGGCCTTTCAGTAGTTTCTTCGATAATTCCTTCATTTTGAAAAAAAAGTATTGTTTATCTGTTAGGAGTCCTAATTTTACGTTTGGATTATGTGCTCAGTGTTCTCAAAGAGTCTGTATCCACTTGTTGATTGAATAAGCTTGTTAATGCTGTTATTTATTCATACAAAATGCTCTCTTCATCTGGCTGTTGGCATTACATATATTTACAATAGCTTTACTCCATGTATAAGTTAACAGGCTATAATCTGCTGAAGTGAAATATCCAGTTAAATCCTACAATTTGATCACTGGTTACCTTGACAGGGGATATGAGACCGTATCTCCGTGGTAGGAAAAACACAATTTTTAAACGCTTTTAATAGAAATATTATAGCACTTCTAGCAGAATATAAAAGTTATTCGGGCTTCACAGGGGATACGGGTTCGTATTCTATGTCTGTGTCCTATATCCCCGATATAAAACACAGACAGGGAATATGAACCTGTAATTTCCCTGTCAAGATTCCCGAATAACATATAATATCTTTCGTTGTCAGGTCTGATCACTCCTACTGTAAGTTGTTAACAGTGACGGTCTACGAAATAAGTTGTTAAATCGTAGAATTGCAGTATGTACAGTTTTAATTACTGTTTCTATGGTTTGAAAATAATCTCAGGCACTCTTTACATGCTAATAAATTGCTGTCCACCAAATTATTTTCGTCATTTTCACGAACTTCAAAATTTCGCGAAAATAAATTGCCGGAAATATTTCTATAAATGCATCAACAGAAATAGAAGATCGCGAACATAATTCCCGCGACATTCAAGAGGTGCGTAAAAATAAGAAATAAACTTTCCGTGAAAATAAGTTTTTAAGGCATTTTGTATGTTTTTGTTTGACATCCTACAGTTAACCGAAAGTAATATTCTGCTATTGGAGGTATTGCGGTAATATTGTTTCTTTTAATTTTTTTTATTGCAGTTCACTTTGCTGCTCTTGTAGAATGAAATACGAGTCCTGTAACTAACAGAAACCGGTAAGCGCGTTTTGATGAGGTTATTTGTATCTATGGCTGTGATTGGAGGACAGAAATTCTGTGTTTAAATTTATGAAATCCTATTGTTTGGTAGATACATGTAATTTACATAACGTAATTTATTATATCGAAAGCCTATACTTAATATAAGTATAATGCTAACATAAAAAAACACGAACCAATCATACTAACGTTAACGAAGAGAAAGGAGAGAATGAAGACACCGAAAATCAAGAACATATTTCCAATTATGTAAAATAAAAATAGTAAACTAAAAATGTAAAAAAAAAGTATGAGAAGTCACACACAAGACATGGATTAACACAATATTGTCTTAATACCTAAAACAGAAACAACGTGTATATTAAAATAAATCGCTGAATAGGCAAACGCCACAACGTATGAAAAAAAAAGGAAATTGGGTAAATGTCAAGAAGACAACATCCCATATTCAGTTTAAAACGACTAAAAACAAAGCATCTAGGGGTGACCGTACGGTTTTCAGCACAATGAGGAACCTCACACCAAACAGCAAGCCCTAAATGGCCCCAAAAAGGTAAAAAAATATAATAAATCAATGGAAACGAACCACATCCAATAACCCAAATATCAAGAAACTAAAATTTTATAAGTAGACAAGGACAAGCCAATGACCAACATATTCCTGACTTGGGACAGGCGCAAAAATTACATATTAAGATTCAAAAATGTCGACATGACAGAAAACTCACAATCTCAAACAAGATTGAATATTATTGATCTCCATCAATTATAATGGACAGAACAAAATACTGAGGAAACAAAGGGTAAAAAAAGATCTCTGAAAAAAGTTAATGAAGATTCGAAATCGTCAGCCAAAGTCCTATAGGAAGGATGTGCTATTTTCTTTTTACTTGATTTTACCTTTTGGAGACAGCTAAATAATGTGCATTAGTAAGCACTCGCAAGTAAAAAAGTGCGATCAGTAAAATCTACATAAAACCTTTAAAACTTACCCCTGTCGCAACATATGCTCCCATACCCTGGATAACAATTGCAATGTCCAACTTTATTTTCATATCTTCCATGGAGACAAGTAGAACCACACGTTTCATATTCAATACCATTGTTATTCCACCATTTTTGACTGATGTTACAAGTTCTTAAACAGTTTTCTAAAGTATGAGGAATAACACTCATATCACAACAAAAACCCTTTTCCCTCTTTCTATGTCCACCACCACAGGTGGTACTGCAAGATGACCATCTAGCCCAATTTTGAAGATCACAAGGTTTTATTCCGTTTCCACACCCAGCATTTGAAAATTGAATGTTGAGATAAAAACATATGACAGCTCCATAAAAAATACATATTAAATCCATTTCACGTGCAATTCCTCCAATTATACTAAAACAAAGATCTAAATTGATTTGATCTACGATAAAAATGTTGGGTATGTGAAATAAATAAATTATTCACCAGTTCAAAGAACGTAAGATACTGTTATCACAAATAATATTTTTTGTTTGATTCGAGCATTTAATATATGATATTTCTTCTTTTGTATGTCATGAAAATTTAATGAGTTTTCGTGAACACAAGAAAAATGTATATAAATTTGCAAAGATAGGGTAGTGTCCATAAAATATTATTTTTAGGTTTCGGGAATGAATATAATCTACGGTCGCACACTACAAGTTCTCTTGGATTATTTAAATATTAGTATTTTTCTTCATTTCCATAATATTGCGTTTTGTACTTTATCATGAAAAATATTTTCTATTGTCGATGCACTGTGACTTTTTTCCTTTATAAAACCCAAGTGTTTTGACTGTAATGCAAAACTTAAAAAAGCAAAGAATTTTACTGCTGACAGTAAAAATGACTAGAAAAACTACAAAAACTGTGAGCAAAACTTAAACCACCGCTCCCTGATTGATTTCAGAAAAAAAAATCAAATTTTCAATTAGCTTGTGCACAATGGCAATATGTACATTTGTATTGAACATTCCCTGAGAGCTTCAAGTGGTCTAGGAGCTAGTTGCCGCCACAAAGTAGCTACGGCGGACGGACGAACGAACGGACAGACGAGCGGACGGACGGACGGACAGACATCATGATCACTGTATACCGCTCGCTAAAGCGTGGGGTATAATATGTAGATTTTGTGAATATTAGTCCACACAACATGGCGATAAATAATGCACAAATAGAAACATTATCCGAAATCATTGGTTAGTCACAACGCAGTTTCCAAGGATGTAGTAAGAGGAAATGAGATAAACATACGAATTAAATATGATTATGTAAATAGAAGGAAGTTCCTGGAACATGAAAAAAAAATCAATAAAATCAACTTCAAGCTTGACAGGTTTTTGAGCTTATTTTTGAAATATTTCTCGATTGAAAATGGTGGGAAAAAGTCGCTTTAGACTTTAAACTAAACATTGATAAATCGCGGTTAAATGTTTGACAAAAAAATCCTGAATCTAATAGAAAAACTGGCAATGAAAAGAGGAGATAGTTACAATGGCAAAAATATTTTTCCTTGGAGCAAATCGAAAGCAGTAAGATAAGAATATTCTGACACATTTTAAAAAAAATCTATACATACCATATCCTACGAAATTACAGTTAATTTCTTCAGATGCGCATTTCGACAACTTATGTCTCTTCAGTGCAGATAAAATCAAAGCATTTTGGAAATAAATATATTGGAATATGTGTAAAAGCTGACAGAGAATAAATTACCAATAAGATCTAAATTGAAAAGCAAATCAATAGGACATAGCTATGCAAAAAGGAGAAACTGCTTAGTTTTGAACAAAATCTTCAATTAAGATATTATAGGTACTCCAACGAAAAAAATGAATGTTCGCATTCGATGAATATAACAGTGCAAAAAGATAGTTATGTGCTCCCATAATGAGAAATTAAACTTTTAAACTCCCAAAAATTTAGACTAAGGATTAATTAACACAATTGAAAAATTACAATTGTGCACTTCCGGTATTTACCAGTTCTATTATGAGCTTAAGAAAAACTGGTTCCAAATTATTTGGAATATCGGCGCTTTGGCCAGTAATTAATATAAAGTACGACGAAAATTAAAGAAAACTGCAAAAACAAGTAAAAGTTAATATTGCCGTGCACCTACGTGCATTCATAAATCTAATTGAAACTTTGCAGTTGAAAAGTATGAGTTGTAATTTAAATACACCACTTAGCGTGTGTCGTCATGCACCCTGTCAACATTATGTATTTGTGCAATGAAATTGATTAATTATCAAACTTTGCTTACAAAAGTCTTCGTTGGAGTACCTAGATATTACCAGTTTTCATATACATCGGTTTTCGGGCCAACACCGAAGTACTGGCTACTTTGTTAGTTAAAACCCTCGGGGATTAACAATAAACCTGCATCGGCCCAGTGGTAATAAATACCGAAGTTACTGATAATTTAGTTTCTGAAGATGCGCATTTAGAAAAGGGTTATGACCTCTAACATGCTATTCGTTGTCATCAGGATCAGCATAGTACTCTATTGAGATGATACAACAGCAAACCTGTAGCCTTTGTTGAAAGCTGGAAAGCTTAATATATCAGACACTTCAATTTTTTTTCATTTCTAGAATGTGAAATAAATTTTGTTTTGGTAGAAAAATAGCATGACCTTCTAATGGGTTGAAAGTGAAACTTGAAATTTACCTAAATATATCTTTTAGTGGGATGCATTTTCCTATATGCCATGAAAAGGCTCTTCAAATGTTGAGGTTTACTATTTATCTAATTATTTCGGTTGAAAATTTTGTTTTTATTTGAAAAGATAGAGTGTTATGATGCTCCGATATCTGCCAATTTAACAAAGCCAAATAAAGAAAAATCAACGGTAGAAAGATACCTAAAATGTTCCAATTAGGGAACCGGATATATAAAAGAAACTGATAAGTAATAATTTCATTTAATTGAACTGTAATATATTTGCATTTCTAAAAAATGGCATTTTTGAAAACTTATGCCTCTCCAGTACAGTCAAATATCGAACAATTAAAGAACATCCATAGACTTGCAAAATACAAAAAATACCGAAACTGCATAAAGACAGTAAATTTCGTTATGCTGTACACGTGTTTCAAGGGGTAACCTCTCATCATCAGCATTAAAATCAAATAATATGGAAAGCCATATTCCCCAAGGACATCTACAGAGTGCCATACACGGAATGAAGCCTCAGTATTTTTAATTGCTTTGAGTTTTGATAATAACAGTAAATTAAGGTAAAAATTTGCATTCAAATTGATGATTGCCGAAGTAACATTAACATTGGCGGATCCAAGGGGGTGGGAATGGAACCCCCTTTTTTTGACAATCATATATTTTTTAATGAATATCCTTATGTTTTACTACGAAATACCCAAAATTTTTCGCGCATCGCTCCGCTCGGCGATATTTTCTTTCATTTTCTAATTGGAACCCCCCTTTTCATATTGTCTGGATTCGCTCCTGATTTATTACTTAATTTACACTGGTTATTTATGGTGACCTCAAAATGAAGAACAACAATAAAAGATTTGTAATGTTGCTTGGTTTTATCATGTATTTGTAAAGACTTCCCATGACAAATTAGAAACAAGCTTCCGAATTCAAGATGAAATGCAGAACTACTAAAACGCAATACCCCGATGTGAATCGTATTTTCTTACTTTCGATCATCTTCCGGGTATTTTGTAAATAGTAGTCTGGTTTCAAAATGCTTCTTATGTAAAAAAACAAACGTCTGATGCTGTCCAAACGTCATTTTGTTGATCATTGAAATGTTTGGTTTACCGAACATACTTATAATACTGCATTTCTGATTGGCTGAAAGTCGTGTGACGTCGGGATCAGTGACAATCGATCCATATATCGTTTTTAATCAAGAATGATGGAATATCAGGTGACATGATTTAAACCAATGAAATGTAAATAAAATCTTTATGTAATAAAAATATTTATCGAATGTTTAACGATTTGAAAAAAAAATGACATTCTAGCGAAACATATTTTTGAAAGGCCCTTTCAATTGACTATATTCTTTGCATGTTTTGCCCTGTTTTAACAGTAGAACTTTGAGAGTAAATAACTGAATGCCCGGTTTACGAATTTTGAAAAGGAGTTTAGGCTTACCCTTGTCCGTCCTTCCTTCCTTGCTTCCGTACATTTGTTTAAATTGGGCGTTTAAGTACATTTCTCTGAAACTGTAAAAGGTATACCCATGATAGGAGCTAAAACTTATACATCAAGGGTATGTTCAGTCATTGTTGCAATTGTAACTACGGGAGTTTTACGGTCGTCACCACGACTTGACAGACCGTTACAATCTTTCTATTTCACAAATGAGAATAGATATCTTTAGATAGATCCAGAGTTATTATACCGGACTGACTAACATGGATTGTAAAAAACCGGACTTTCCACTGGCAGTGTGACGGGTGCCACGCGTGGAGCAGATCATGCTTACCTTTCCGGAGCACCTGATGATACCTCAGTTTTTGTAGGAGTTTCACACTGCTGGTGCTTTAGTTACGCGGCGTTCTTGTGCTTTTTTGTTTATTTGTTTAGTCATACTGTCTCAATTCGTGTTGGATATGATTTGCCGTGATTTTGGATTTATGATTTTAGAATTCCCCCTTTCCTCATTCTTGCCTCGGTTAACGTTTGCCGATGTACTACACAGTTCACCAGGCAGTATGACTCTTCGACTTCTATTTCAGGCTTGTGAATACTGTTATTGATAGAGTGATTAAAGAACTTAATAAATCTAATTGAAATCAATTATTTTATTTTGTCCTTTCTTGCTTGAGTTAATATTGCAATGCTTTCTTTAATTAATTATACGGTATCATAAATTAAATCACTGGTTACACATTGTGACCTCAAGTTGAAGAACAACAATAAAAGCATTGGTCCATTGCTTGATTTCATCATGTATTTATATAAACTTTGTCTCATGTTCATTAACTCAATATCCTTCATTTTCCTTGGAATAATATGTAATTGATTGACAGTTACCACAATATATGGATCTATACAGTAAGAAAGCCACAATTAAAATTGTTGAAAATAAATCTAATAGCAACCTTATGGCAAAAAGCATATGCAAATAGATAAATTACCGACACTTTGACCTAAATTTCACGCTTCAGTGACTCTCCTTTAAAGTTAGGTCCATTTCTCAATAACTATTCATTGATAGAAAATGATGGATCGTCAAATTAAATGCATTGATTAGTACAAGCCGAATCACTGACTTTACCAACATTTAACACTGAAGTGGCTTTGGTTAAATTTTGCGTTTAAGTCTATTTTTTCAATTATAATGCATGTAGCATCGTGTAGGTTCATTCAAACACTCGTCTACAGATAACTTATCATTTTGCCAACCATAATATGTCCATGAACCCCATTTTACGCTTGAATGACCAAGGTTCAAATTTGCTTTTAAGTCCGTTTATCAACAACTACACATTGTAAGACAACGATGTTGCATTAAATTTATCATCATGGTAAGTAGAACTTATCAAAAATAGTAATTCATAGATTTTTTGAAGCATCATCGACTGTAGTAGAGATATTTTCATTAAGGTCAATTTCTCAACAAATTATTATCCGGAAATCATCTGTAATTTTTATTTAAAAAAATCAGCTGAATCAGTACTTCTTTATTCTATTTGAATTTAGTGACACGATACTAATTCATTTTATGCCCGATTGACTTAGGTTATTTTTTTGTGATAAATTTTTTGGCGGGGCATCCGTGATTAACGGTTTGGTTCTCACTTACTTATAGTCACATTCTCGAATGTGTAACCCTACTGCTGGATTTTGCTAGTGCCCGTAAGTCAAGCCCGGGAGTTGATAGCTTCTATTGGTATTTAAGTTCGTCTTCTGTCTGTCATTGGATAAGCACTTTTTCAATAGACAGTGGAAATAAAAAATCGTCAAAATTGTACACGTGTCTCAATTTGAACTTGAATATTTTAATTAGTCAAATATTTTTTTTTATAATACATTCGTTTTATGATTATAATTTTTACTCTTCTTCAAAATTTATTACTTTTTTCTATATAACAAGTATTTCTTTATTTTAGAACGTTATTTTTCATATAACTATGAATTGTTAATTGTCTAATATTTTTACAGATAACTTATAAGTCTTAAAATGTCCATTTGTTCTATCGTAGGAATGTCTGCCACAATCCAATTCAATTAGCTAAATTGTCCTTCGCCCATTTTTCGAATACAATAGGGCTTTCTTTGTGCGTTAGATTTATCAGTGGCATATTGCGGGAAAACTTTGACCTTGTTTACGCTAGTTTTTATTTCCCATGAAAATATTTGGTATACCCTTAAAGGGATGGTTTGTAAACTTTGCAAATATTTCATTTGTTTCGCACTTCGTTATCTTTGTCATCTATCATCTTCATGTAAAATTGATAATAAATATGTTATACTAACTTAAAAGCTTATTGGAAAAAAATCAACAAGTTTGTTATTGAATGAACTAATATCATAACTAGAAATTTTATTAACAACGCTTTCAAAATTGATGTGAAATCGGTACGATGTAATACACTTGTAAATTTCAATCACAGGTGAGTAAACGATTAATTCTAATAAAACATATTTGTTTAACCTTTGTGGTGACTTAAAAAAAAACAGCAAATATTCAGACCTTAGTCTGCTTCAGATTAAGTCCCTGTGCGTAGATGTGGCGAATATGGTTTCAAGGAAACTTTGTATCAAGCTCAAGTATGTTCATTTATTCATTTTATGACATGATTAATTTTAAATCAAGTGTTAAGAGAAATTTACGATCCGAGCAGCTAACGAGTGTTTTTAGAATAACAATCACCATGGAACGAATCGTTGCGTTTTTGAGCCAAGCTTTCATGGTTAATTAACGAATGGATTACCATAATATAACGAGCATGTTATCTACGGCAAGGTACACGATGCTATGCAATAATAGTTTAAGGGAGTACGAGTCTCAGATTTAAGAAGCATTCTATATCCTCGGGTTTTATCCATTTAAACAGTGCTAAAATTTTTTGCACATGGGTCATAAGTCACTTTAAAATACATAAAATAGACTGTGTATAAAATTTAATCAACTTCCAATTATAATTTCATATATTTAAAGGTCTACAAACATTTTATGCAAATTGAAGGAAAACTCTAGAGAGATCTGTTTCCCGCCAAAATTTTGACGTCTTATATCTCAAAAATTCCTATATGGATTTTCAAAATTTTTTGCTCAAGTTGTACCATTAGATGTGCTCTTCAAGACAAAAGGTCAGAATTTTAATTCTAATTAAAAAATTTTTGAGACTCATACTCCTTTAATTCATTCATATAAAATGGAAGTCATTTAGACTCCTTCCTTTTCCAATGAATTATTCAGGGAAACTAGATATGCCTCACTATAGGAATCAGTTGAAAATATTTCAAAATGTCTCTTACTTATTTTTGCATCGACTGAGACTCAATCCTCAGCCTCTTCGACGAACACTAAGGATGTGGATTCAACACAGACATTGGTTCAGGCCATGGCTAAAGAGAAGAATTCTATTTGGACAATATGACCATCTCTCGTATGAATTGAATCGTAAAGATGCATCTGAATACAAAATAATTTTCAGAGTTGATGCTGACTTGTTTGCGGATATACTTGACAGAAAATCCCCTGCTATCTTTTCAATAACGAAGGTGGCTCTTGTTGATGCAGACTAGATTTATATGGCTAAGAGTGACATCATAGGGAATGCGTCAGATAGTCAGATATTCAGAGACTCAGAACTACGACAATCGTTTGAGGATAAAACTTTTGATTTATCACCTCCCTCACCCCTTTTGAATGTCGAATTTTCTTATCGGTGATCATGCGTTTCCACTGAATGGTGAAGCCCTCTTCAAGAAGACATTTAAACCTTGGTGGTTGCATCTCTTATTAGAGGTTATCCCTCGTGCGTACATCAGTGGAAAAAGCATTCGGATTTTTCGCAATGAAGTTTCAGATATTGCTTTGAACTATGCAGCAACTGTCAAAAAACTGTAGAATTGATCAACCTTGGTTATGCTACTATTCACAACAAAGAAGACGTGCTGATCTACAACAGTTTGTTGATACACTAATTATAACCTTGTAGAGAGACAATGAAGACAAGGTGAACAACTAACCGACTACGTCGATTCAGGTTATGTAAGGAATTTTCGTAACGCTGTTGGTATTGATCAAAGAAACTTCAATAAAGAGTACTTCAACTTTGAAGCAAGTGCCATGGATTGACAAGGGAGAAGGAGTTGTTTTTGGATCAGAGACATCGACGTTTGAATGCTGTTCGTATCACTAATTTTACTTATTGTTCAAAGATTTAAACAAAAATTAAAAAGTTGGAGTTTGAATAGTTGAACATCGGTACAATAACCACACATATCCATGTAGTCCATTGTTCAAATTCAAGATTAGAGGGAGTTAACATAATAATGTGCAACTTTTGTCCTAATTCAAAACCGCCGTGCGCGGTCCCGGCTTATGAAGAGGCCCGCAGCATCCTCTGAGCTTGGAGTATGAGTCTTCCTAACAGAGGACCCCGAGGGAATCCCGGGATATAGAAATAGGACCTAGTATCTCCGGCTTGCGGGGTGTGATACCTCCTAAACGGGGGCTGACCCCGAGGGTCCTGGGATATAGAAATAGGACCCATTCCGTGGTTGTGCGGAATTAATAAATACACAACCCATCTTTCGGCTGGGATATACTCAGGTCCACGTGTTGGAAGAAATGCCACGCTTCCTTTACGTTAAAGAACCCTTGTAGCAAGCTTTTTTGAGTGGTCCGTAGGTGTTCGGCTACATGGCTAAATTCTCCGCCCTTTTCGATTTCACCCTTTTTTTCCAGTGGCAGTCAGAATTTCCCGTCCCATGACCCTTTCCATACCCCAAAGTGATTATTTATTAACGAAACTTGTTCTCGTCTTGATATAGCTGAAATATTGCTGAGTAGACGTTAAACAATATTCAATCAATCAATCAATCAATCCTAATTCAAAAACAAAGTGTGGCATTGATAAATTTTTAAATAATTTTAGTTAGCAATACACTTACACCGATGACAGCAACACTGCATATAGCCTAGCAAGATTAGACGAACGGAATAATAGATATAAAGAAGCAGAAATTGTGACATCCAAAGAGTTTTTTATTTACTTCCTTGACTTGGTATATGCATTTCAAACTGAACTTGAATAGTTGATTGAGTTTGTAGCATTATTTCGGGAATTATCTGTAATAGAGTTTCCAAAGCTTTTACAACTACACGTATTAAACGACATATTTCAGGTAATGTCAAAGATTGACTGTGAATGAAAAATAAGGGACTTAACATAATGTATATGTACATGAAACTTCGGGATGACAATGATCACTGACCTAAATGAATCTATTCACTATCAAAATTTCTGTCTATAGAAATGTTGTCTCTGGATCAATCATCTCGTTATCTTCAGAAGGTGCCGATATTGTCTCAGTTTGAACTATATTGTTGGGTGACTTACTTTAAATGATGGTTCAGTATAGGGTTTGTTGCTGTTGATCCGGCAAGATAGGTTGCAAGTTAGATGATTGTAGTTCTGTCCATTGGTACCGCCAATGTTGTAGCAGAATATCAGCTGTTGGATTCGATGCAGCTCTTTTTGCCTGCCATGATATAGTCGAGATCAGTGAACATAAATTGCGGATGACGGTGTGTAAACGATATTCAAAATGTCTGTATGAATGAAGGCATATTACAACCCATTGCAGTTAGCTGTTGAAGTTGTAGAGAAGTAAACTGAGGTTATGTCTGACGGCTTACTTACTGCAAAGGTTCTGAGAATGGAGATGAAAGCTGAGGTGGCTGTTCAAAACATTTTTTTTTGTATTTTGTTAGTTTGACGGTGTTCCTGTTAAGACAATTTTTCGTTTGGGAAATTCTCAAGTATTAATTGGTCATCTCTGTCATGAATATACTTCGGAAATCACATCTATTCTCCATCTCCTAACTGCTGAGAAACTTTGTCTAAGAAGTCAGAAATCTTTCCTGTTGTCGAAGATGTTGCCACTGGTATTTCAACTAACTGTGGAGTGATATCCCGGTTAGATGTTGTTGAAAAACTCGACGCACTCTGTTCTGAGTATCTGTCATTTGTTTTTATTTTTGACAGTTTGTTTACTTTTGTCTGGCATACAAAGGGATTAACAAACTTAACTTTACCAGCAACAAGCTAACATCCTCACTAGCACCAGCTTCGGATCAACGAGTGTTTTTTCTTCTCTTCACTTCTTTCCCATGCGTGGTTCTTAAGGACATATACATGTACCATCTCAGAAGATCGTTGGAATGTGATTTTATTTCCTGTTCCATTTCTAGCAATGACCGGTTTTTTTAGGTCGTTTTTGAAATCAAAACTTGATTTGTCATACTAGGCGACATCAGACTTTAAGCAATGAATTATGTCGTCTTATATCGTATGATACCGTCACATCACCATTTGACTTTTGTAATCATAGTATATTAATATATATTTTATTAGCAACGTCATCTCATGAAGATAATACGTTTTTGTTCTTGATGCATCACTTAGGAACAAATATCTAGTTAAAAATGAATGCTCCATGACATTAAATCATTTTTCGGTGTTTGGATAATAACTCTATCGATTATCCATCAAATAGTTTTGTTGGAATTTCAAAGCGTAAATTTAAAGACAGTGAAAAGATCATACTTACTGCTATACTGGTTGTGGCCTCGGTATAGAATCGTCCTCTTTTGAGGCAGTTTGAGCGAGCTGTAACAAAATTGTCTCTGTCTGAAAGCTGTTGCTCATAAAATTCGCTAGAAGGGTTGGTAATGAGGTTTCGATGGCGAATGTTCTGGTGTTAGTGATTTGGGTAAAGGAGACCTTCCTGTCCTTTTCCTAGCATCAGATTTTTTTTTTAGATCCATGGTGATGCAGTTAAAATATGACTTTCTTCTTTGATCTACAAATACTTAATTTAATAATTTTCCCAAAAGAATATTATTTAATCAATAATATTTGTAAAACACTTATATATATCCAAAAAGTTCTCGAAAACCATACACATTAGTTCAGTTATCGCAAATATTCCCAAAATGCTCTATCAAATTCTTTCTCTACTTAGATTTAATGTAGACTCTCGTAAATGAAACATAAAGTAATAATATGAACTATTCTCATTTCTTCTGCGAATGTTTTAAGAGAGGTTGCGATAAATCAACGATCTCTTAAAATTTTTTAAGAGTGGGGTTTAAGAGCTCTCTCAGTATGGAAAAAAATAATAAAGTTCGTGAACATTCGTGTAAAAAATATTTGACATGCTAAATAATTTCAACCCCCTTACAAGAATCCATACGAATGTTTGCGAATTCTTAAGACTTATCTAAATACGTGTATCATACAATTTTTACATTATTAGCACTGATATGTTCTGTTTTGTATATGTAATAAAGCGGAAAATGAACAGTCCATATCAACATATCCAATCTGATATGGCCATATCGGACCGGCCTTTTAGCCCCGGTAACATGATAACTCCTAATTGGAAGAATATAATAAACAGATTAACACATGATCTTTTCCATATCAGCACGGTTTTCGTCCCGAGACTCCTATATAAGAACGAGGTGTATCCCGAGACTCCCATACCAGACCCCGGACCGAGACTTTAATATCAGAACGAGGCTGCCGCCTCGGTCTGATATTTGAGTGTCAGGATGATAACTGTACTGATTTGGAAACAGCCTCGGTATGATATGGAAGTCTCGGGATGATACCGTGCTGATTTTGAAAAGGTCATGTCTTAATCAGTTTTAGTTTTTAGTAACATGCATGTATATGTAAAGAGTGTATCTCGTGTGCATTTACTCGGTCTTCGTCCATTGTTTCTTAGTATACAACATCACTGTGGCTTGTAAACACTCTAATAAAAATGCAAATCAGAATGGAAAAGATTTAACGTCTTCCAGTTAAGTTGATTGATAAAACCACAAATCTAGAGACAAAATTTGAATGAAATTTAAATGTAATAAAAGTGATAAAACAATTTATTCATTGAATTTACCCATTCTCTGTAGAAAACTATCGTCAAACTTCAATTTAGTGACAACATTCTTTTTAAAGCTTGTGATTTGTTAGAACTTAATTAAGGCTAGAGGATTCGTGTGTTCTTTGTGTACTTCATTATTGTTCTTACACTTTTTTGTGACATATACATTCACAATGTACGCGCTTTTGTATATAATGACAATAAAAATTGTATCAATAAAATGCACCTGCTGGAGATATTACGTAATCTTAATATTGGCATATGTCATTTCAAGCTTTTTTTCTTCAATGTTTAACAATGTTGAAAAAAAGAATAATAAACATGAAAAAGTAAGGATTAGTTTTAATACAGAGTCGTGATTTAATTGAAAATACCGCAGATATTTGTAATTTTATTATTCTTTTACTATTAATTTAATATTATTAATTTCAATTTTAAACCAGGTTGCATTGAGTGCATGTCCGTGTAATAATATGGTGAATTTAGTGAAGGGCGGGGAAATGGATACCTATTTTGTGAAATCATCTCCTAAAGTTATCAAACCCGGTCTTTGAAACTTTACGGAATGGTTTTATATATATTGAAAATTTAACTGACTTACGGGAAACATTTTGATTTTTTTTCCCTAAATTTACCAGACTTTGAAACTTAGACCTTATATTACTACTTTCATCAGACGGTACGTTTTTCGTGAAATTAACTCCTTTTTGAAATTTAACCCAGATCTTTTTAACTTCACAAAATGTTTCCATATATATTTAAAATATGTACATCACTTTTTGAAATTACTTTGGATTTTTTTCTTCATATTTTCCGATTTTGGCATTTAATTATAGAAATTTTAAACAGAGTCTACCTTCCGTGAAATCAACTCCTACAGTTTTCAACCCATATCTTTAGAAGAGAGAGGTGAACTTGATACTTTTTATAAAAAGTTGTTTTCCAATTTTTTATTGACTTTGTACCATGCTCATTTTTATTTATATTTTCAAAAGAGGGAACCAGAATTTGTCAAATTGAATCGTCCTACACTTTTCTACTCAGATCCTTGAAATTCAAAAGCACTTTATATATAGCATAAAGAGACATTTTTACTTTCAGGGTCAATTAACAACACTTTACAACTCGAAGCACCTATACACAACCCAGGCTGTTTTAGCCTTTGACCAATTTTGTTACAATTGTTGCACACTAGACTCAGGAACAAGAATAAGGTTTAAGCGCTGAATTATATATACATGAATGGTTAACGATCAAAGTTGAAGATATTGTTTGTAATCAATGTAGCTTATGAAAGCCAAGCAGAGGCTCGTGCTAACTTGGCTATTGTTTTTTTATGGAATGTTATCAAAGATTGTCCATTAGATGCAATGTAAAGATAAGTTACAGAGGACCATCAATATCACAATTTCTGATTATAATGTTTTCTCGCAAAGTACCATGTTAAACTAAGAGTAAGAGTGGCAGCCATCTTGAATTTCCGATAGCAACCAGGCGATCTAATATACAGCGTGACTATAAAAGAGGAAACACCTTAGAAACATTGTTACGTACCTTGGTTGCTAATGGAACAAAACTTTCAAATGACATTTACTCACACAGTTCTATGTTAATCTGGCAGCTATGTTAGATGAAATATGATGAACAGATACCTTGAAGGGACTACCCAGAGTCTTTTTTAATCAAGTTTGGTTAAATTTGTTCAAGAAGTTTTTGTGAAGAAGTTCTCTGAATATTTTACTCACACGATCCAATGTTTATTTATGTTCCTTTTAATCTGTTGGCTATTTCCGATGTGGTAGGAAATTTACTTGGACACTTGCAATATCTAAATTTAAGAAAGGTTTGTTTAAACTAAGGAGTATTTCCCTCTTGCAAAGCTATGTCCTTAGCTAATTTGGTTTTCCTTTTTGTATTGAATTGGTCATAAGTTTCTTTCCTTTTTTCACCTATTTCGGTGTACAGGTTTTGAAATGTTTGGATTTGATCTGCACTGAATAGTCGATATCCGCATCTGTAGAAACTCAGTTCACAGAAAGTTCGGTATTTTGTTATATAATTATAATATATTTACTACAAATATAGCATTCAGATTGCTGTGAATTGCCGTGATTTTGGATTTATGATTTTAGAATTTCCCCTTTCCTCTTTCTTGCTTCAGTATTCGTTTGCCGATGTATATTAAAGGGGACTTTCCAACTATTATAGTATCGTAACGTGAAATTACGGGGAACTAGCAGGTAGTTTGAAAAATGATGAAATCCGTATAAAGATAAATGTTCTATTAATAAAGCATATAATCAACAAAATTTTACATATAACAAACAAAGTCACTGATCTTATGGTAATCCAATAATAAAACAATACGGTCAAATCCTGTAAAATTCTGAGTCAGTTACATACATACGGGATCCGCACAATGTTCATTCGAGTATCCGAATTGTCTTTCTTAAGATTTGTTCCTGAATTTATACCATAATCTGAGTAATACTGATTATGTCACCATATGTTGACATGCGGACAACAATCACTCATACAAGTATTAAGTAAATTAAAATCAAATGTTAATTAAATAAACAGCGCCGAAACCTTAATTTTAATTAGCGACAGGTGTTACCCAAAATATTAATCTAACAAATTAAAATTTCAAAATATCGATATTGAATTTAGGAAAATTTTAAAATGTTCAAAAAGATTGTCAAAATTTCCACTACGACAATAGTGTTCAAGGTTAAAAGGTTCAATTGATTACATATCGAGAAGAAGATCTTTGAATGTATTTGCCATAGAGTGCTATGTCATATCATACTTTATCCCCTGTTGACGCCCAGGTCGGAGAGGCTATGAAAATCATTAACCATGATCCCATTAAAGGACTTATATTATCATGTAATGTATTTGGTTTAAATGTTCAAGTGGTTCCGTTTGTTGCCATCTTTGATGATGTAAATTAATAAACTAAGATGGGGACCACAACCGGACTATTTTGATCAAAATTGGTTAAAATTATTAAAGCGATTTCAAAGGAGAAGTTCTCTGAATGCATTTAAAATGTGTCTTATAAAAATAAAATTCCCCGCTGACAGCCATCTTGCATAAATGAATAACATAAATATCACAATCTTTGAATGGTGCACCAAAGAAATTTTATGATAATATTTGAATAAAATTGTTAAGGTGCTTCAAGAGGATATAATATTTAAATGCATCTCAAAAAGGGTCAAATGATAAACTATCTTCCCTACTTGTGGTCACCTTGGATGAAAAAATAACTTTCAAGGATAACGCTCACGGACTATTATGATCAAATTTTGCTAAAATGGTTCAAGTGGTAACTAAAGAGAAGGTATTTGAATGCATATTCCGTACGGTTCTTTGTTGAACTATTTTCCCCCACTAGTGCCTATCTTAGATGACGTGTGAACATAAAAATCACAAACGTTGAAGGAGATCAACCAGGACGATTTTGTTTAAATTTGATCAAAATTGCTCAGTTGGTTTCAAAACAGATCTTTAAATGCATTTCCAATCAGGACATATGTTTAACTATGTACCCAGCTAGCGGTCATCTTTGACGAGATGCGATTCTGATATATACATGTATATATCTAGAAATTGTAGTTCTCGATCAGGTGAATATGTCTGCAATTCATGCTTAAATTGATAAAAAAAATCCAGAAAAACTGGGACGTAACTTACATTCTTTACGTAATAGTGGATATCGGCAAGATATTCTGCTTGCATCCGTTAAATTAGTTTTGAGACCTAGTGACCTGAAAATTTTGCACACATACTGGCCTCTTACTGATACTACCGATGTCTACTGAAATTTATGATGATTCTTGACCGTTTTCTTCGGGAAGTTTTGAGTTTGATTTTTCTGCCGTAGTGCGACAGTGTTCTACCAGCAGACTAGGCTCCTTGAGCTAGCCGGCAGTTTAGCGGCGTGCACCCCTTGACCCATCTTTCAAAATTACGTATTGTCTTTTTCTCTCCTTTCAAGATTGTGGTCATGGAGTTAGTAGTCTACCTGTATTGGGTTTTATTCGTATGTTTTTAAACTATAGGAAACGGGACATATAAAGGGGAGGTTTGGGTACCCATAAACCGGTTTAACCCTACCACTGGCTTTTGCTAGTACCGGTACCAAGTCCGGCTGTCCCGAGTTCCTATCGTTGTCTACGTTTGTCTTTTGTCTTATACGTGTTTTTCTTGTGTGGTTCCCTTGCAAATTGTTGCATGTAATTATAATTTTCAGCCATTGTGGGTGTTTCCTGTAATCCATTTTTAACACTAACCTCTATCTCAAATAGTTTTTGAAATACAAGTCAAACATACATAATCATGAATAATCGAAAAAGGAATATAACTCATATACGGGTAATGACATTTTCTTCAAAATTGCATGATACGTAGATTTTACCATACTTAACACGTGTTAAGCGTTTTTTTTATCTCTATCGTCAAGTATTCTTTAAATATAAAACAAAACTAAAGATTAGACAAAAAAGAGCAATAACTCCATGAAGGATTCAATATTGCAGGATCATGCTGATTGATTTGATATGTTTTGCCATATTTTTGCATTGGTAAAGGCGTTTTGTAAATCTGTAACGGTTTTTGAAAAACACTAGTTTACCACTACTTTATATAAAAATACATTCCCCGGAGATGATTCCGACTAATTGTGCTAAGTATTAGCATAGCTGTTGCAAAGGAAACCTTTGGAAAAAATTAACACCGACGACGATGACGACGCTGGACACCAACTGATGCCAATAACTTACACGACCCTTCCAGTCAAGTGAGCTAAATAATCACTTGAACCCCAGTTCAAATCATCAATTGATTTATTGATTGATTGATTGATTGATTGATTGGTGTTTTACGCCAACTTCAGCAATATTTCAGCTACATGTATATCGTGGCGAGAACTGTAAAGTGTTTTGATAAAATATGTTAAATTATAAAAGTAACACATAAAAAACACAATAGAAGAAATGTCAGTTTAATTGTTATATTAGAGATGTACACATTTTAACGAAAAAGAACCTAAACGTATGGGGACTACTTACTGCATAAAAATTCAAAAAGCGACAGTAAATTTAAATTTGCAAACACTTCCAATTACAATGTTGTGATTCCTTAACTAAATAATTTTATAGGCCAAGTAGTTGAAAAACATTCATTCTGAACCATATTTCCTTCGTAAATCGCTATGTCTCTTTTCGTCGCTTTCGTGTGTACTTATGACTTAAAAAAAAAGAGACGAACGAAAAACAATCGAGTTGTCCTTCTTAAATTTAAAAGTAGATCAGTCATGCATTTTTCATTATATCGTTTGTAAAATAAATGTGAAGAAGTAACAGTCCGATGCCACATTGCAAAGTTCAGAGTACAGTTTAATTGGTGTTACATGCAGTACTTGAACCATACGACCAGTAAACATTCATCATATCTATTATATATTTTGTGCATTTTACGCGCGGGAGGGGGGGGGGTCTTCATAAATAAGACATATGAATTTCTCTTATTTCATTGTTTTAAATCTATTAAAATATTTTCAAATACATATTGAACAATGCTAATTTTATGCATTTGATTAACAAATACAATCATTCCTCTTGAACCATATAGAAGTTTAGTAAATGCATTTTCCTTATAGTTTTAAGGTGTTTGTCATATCCATTTTAAATTTGGTGGTGTAGAGTTAGATATAAAAAGAATAATATGGTATTATGTGGATCTCATCGTATGCTATATATATATAATTGTTTAGGCCTATTCGCTGATCTTTATTATCCCCCCGCTTAGCGAAAGCGGGGGGATTATGTAATGCAGTCCGTCCGTATGTACGTACGTGCGTTTGTAATGCTCCCCGATAGCTCTGGAACTATAAGAGATACAAATTTGAAACTCGGCACCATACTAGAGTATGATCAGAAGTAGCGCACTGTGGATTCGGAATTTAGGTAAAACGCCCTAGGGGCAAATTATGGGCGAAAACAAAATTTCGCGATATCCAATAATTGAAGAAATTTCCAAGGCCATTTGGGCTAGAAAGTTGAAACTCGGATATGGACTCACATATTATGTAGCAACTTCACAGAGGGTGTCGGAATTTTGGAATGACCCCTAAAGCATGGCCTCTAGGGGGTCTAAAAACGAAAAAATGTATTCCACTGGAACTCCTCTTACACCTTAAATCGCAGAAACCTTGTAATAAGGGTATAAGTAACACTATAAAAGTTGTCTGTGCCGAAGGTTTCGGAATTTTGAAATTTGCCCTCAGGGCGGAAAAATGAGCGAAAATGTATTTCGAGATATCCAGTAATAAGCGAAATCTTCTGAAGTATTCACGTTTGGAAGCTGAAACTTTGTATGAAAGTTCGATTATATGCATCTGATGATAGCGGACTTTTGGTATGACCCCTGGGGGGCATGCCCTTAAGGGGCCAAAAATGTTAAACAATTAGTACTCATCAGAACGACTGGAACTATATGTATAATTTCGATTTTGTAGTTTATATTTTCATGAGGAATTATTGGAATTGCTCTTTGAATACGTTCTAAGCTTTTGGAATTTAGACCCCGGTGCCAAATTTGGTAAATTTCCTGAAAATGTCAAAGACTAATAATTTTTGAAATTTCAACATGAAGTTTTCTAATTAAGCAATATTTTAATGTCATCAGCTAGTATGAACACTAGGATTCCAAAAATATGATTCTAATTTTGGTAAATTTCCTGAAACTCTCAAAGACCAATTATTTTTTGGAATTTTACCTAGCAACCATATCTTTTTCAATTATTTAGTATTATTTAGAGTTATAATGATGAATTTCAACTGTCAGGTTGAAAGAATCTTTGATTCTAATTTTGGTAAATTTCCTGAAACTCTCAAAGACCCATTATTTTGGGAATTTTACCTAGCAACCATATCTTTTTTGATGCCATTTAGATTTGATAATCATTTTCAATAGTCAGATTGCAAAAAACCTTGATTCTAATTTTGGTAAAGTTCCTTAAACTCTCAAAGACCCATTATTTTTTGGAATTCTACCTAGCAACCATATCTTTTTCAATTATTTAGAGTTATAATGATGAATTTCAACTGTCAGGTTGAAAGAATCTTTGATTATAATTTTGGTAAATTTCCTGAAACTTTCAAAGACCCATTATTTTGGGGAATTTTACCTAGCAACCATATCTTTTTTGATGCCATTTAGATTTGATAATCATTTTTAATGGTCAGATTGCAAAAAACTTTTATTCTAATTTTGGTAAAGTTCCTGAAACTCTCAAAGACCCATTATTTTTGGGAATTCTACCTAGCAACCATATCTTTTTCAATTATTTAGAGTTATAAGGATGAATTTCAACTGTCAGGTTGCAAGAATCAATGATTCTAATTTTGGTAAATTTCCTGAAACTCTCAAAGACCAACTACTTTTGGAATTTTACCTAGCAACCATATCTTTTTTGATGCCTTATAGTTTCAATGATGATTTTCAATAGTCAGATTGCAAAAATCTTTGATTCTAATTATGGTAAATTTCCTGAAACTCTCAAAGACCTACTATTTTTTTGGAATTCTACCTAGCAACCATATCTTTTTCAATTCCTTACAGTACTGAAGATCATTTTCAATAATCAGAGTGCAAAAGACTGATTCTAATTTTGGTAAATTTTCTGAAACTCTCAAAGACGGATTTCTTTTTGGAATTTTACCTAGCAACCATATCTTTTTTGATGCCTTATAGTATCAGTGATCATTTTCCATTGTCAGATTGCAAATATTTTTTATTCTAAGTTTGGTAAATTTCCTGAAACTCTCAAAGACTCATTATTTTTTGGAATTCTACCTAGCAACCATATCTCTTTCAATTCCTTACTGTAAAAATGATGATTTTCAACAGCCAGGTTGCAAAAATCTTTGATTCTAATTTTGGTAAAGTTCCTGAAACTCTCAAAGACCCATTATTTTTTGGAATTCTACCTAGCAACCATATCTTTTTGGTGTTTTACAGTTACGATGATTAATTTAGTTTCAAAAACACTTGTCTTTTTTTACAAGGGGAGGGGGTCCAAAAAGGGGTAGCGGGGGGATCGCAATCTTTGATTGGCTGTTTTTCATTCTATATTTTATTTTTCATTATTATTTGGGGGGTGTCTCCTCTGTGGTAAAGCATGACATATGATTTACTCGTTCTAGAACATATTTGGTATCTTGAATGGCAAATGATTTCAAGCTTTTCCGTCTTCCATTCTAACATTCCTTTCTCATTCAGTTACATTATTTTTTTATAACACACGTCACTTTGCAAACAAAGGAGTTAACTAGTATGGTGTATACTGGTAACAGTTTTTTTTTTTTTTTTTGCTTTGTTTGTTAGTTATGTCATTCTATTTTCGACGGGGGGAGGGGGGACGCTGACACATTTTATGAAAAAGCGTGGATTTAAAATTTGACACGTGCATGAAAAAATGTGGAACATCGAATTCATGTCATCGACAGTGCGAATCTTTATGCGATTGCCTGAGACATGCATTGTTGCGAAAAGTACTCGAGCATGTTAGCCTGCTAATTCTTATTTCTAAGTTTTTTTTTCCAATAAGGCATTGTATCTTTTTTAAAATTGTCTTATTTTATCAACTGAAGGAAATGTCATTAATCCAGTGTCTCCTTACAGTAAGAAAAATTATTGGGAATAAATAGTGATGTGTTGATTAAATTGGTCAATTTTAAGTTGAAAAGACAATATGAAGACTTTTATTTCAAATTAAAGGCTTTGTAGAAAAATGATATTTACATTAGAAAAAAAACAACGTTAAAATAAATTCTGTAAAAAAAAAATACAAAATAAAACAACAAAAAAAACAACAAAAAAAACCAAAATAAATAAAAAACAAAACAAAACAAAAAACAAAAAAAACGCCGTCCTAGACCCGCTAAAAAGATAAGTTCATATGCTGATTTGTGCTTCATTCCTTTTTAATTTCTAGAAATAAATAATTCTTCTTGTTTTATTCGTGCCTTTTTCCCTATGCACAGAATTTTTCGTTATCGACAGGTCAATGAGATTTTAGTAAATTCGGTAAATGGCGAACTGAAATAGTATCGTGTCGGGAATTTATTTGTTGATAGAACTTCATGGTGCATTGAGAAACAAATTCTTATTTATAAAAGTAGCCTTCCTGTCAAAAGTGCTATACCATGCACCGTGAAAATATTCAAATGGTCCGTGTTTGAAGCAAATTTAATCCACACTAGTTTTAAGTCAAGATAGAAAGTAGAAATTTGGCGTTTTCGGTACGATTTATTCATTTCTTAATACTTATTGTACAGGGTTTCGATATGTTGATCTTCTTTGTATCCCAATACAGTTGAACATATTTTAACTGACAATATTAGGTGATTTCACCGACTTGGCAAGCTACCAGTGAGAGGGTGCACTCGACAAGTAAAAGACTCTACAAGATTCGATTTTTATGTGAATAATGTCTAATGTGGAGGCGAGGATGATGATTTCATAAGCTTCACTAACAAATGTATTTAGTCATCGTCTTAGAAATAATCTATAAATAATATTTGAAATGAGTAACATAATATTTTCAGCTAATGGTCTCCTTCGTGTCATTCAGGTTGTGGTTCATCGTGGAAGGTTTCTTTCGTTTGGTTACGTCGAGTTTCGTCAGAATGTGAAATATCTCTACTATTACTTTAAGATAAATCCATTTTAATCTTACTAAATCAATTGATTGCTTTTAAAAATTGAACGATTTTGTCGCCAGCAACATTTGTAAATAGATCTTTAAGACAATCAGCAGAATAAACATTACGCCTGATATCGGCAATAGCTACACATTCAATTAGGTTCTGGATTGTATAAGGAACAAAGGGCATTAGTAAAATCAAAATTTACTGCAATTACCATTTAATTGATGCAACTGCTGTTTGAATATTAGTCTGCAAGGGTATCAAAAGCACAGTTGTTCAATTTACAGGGCTTGAATATTTTTTACAAATTATCACTGAATGATCCAAAAATATATTATTCAACAAAAGACACGATAAGCGGATTTTTTAACAAAAAATTGTTATTTTTCTGTCTTTGTAGAAAAACAACATGTAAAATGTATTCTTTCATACAGAAGAATTAACACTATGTCCAAAATGTCTCTAACAATTCAAAAAGAATATGATCAAGTTCGAAGTAATTATCCGGACGTAAATAGTAAGTTTGTCGATATCTTGCATGCATCAAATCGTGGCATTCGTCATATTTCCGAATCGACTGACCTAACAATTGTTGCAATGACAACCATATATTCTTCAGACACTATTTTCCGTATTCAGTTTACGGCATGCAAGTGTTAAGCACTGTCTTCACTTTTCGACGTCTGAAGGGACCAGCTGCTACGTCATTTATCATTTGATGAGAATGTTTACATAGGATGAAATATATGGTAGTAACTTGTCAAGATGTCAAGATAATTAATCTTGATATTTTGATCATTAAGTTGACTTGACAAGATAATCATCATGCTAACTTGTCCTTTCAGATCACCCTAAGTTGACTTGATCAGATAATTATCACGAAAATTTTTAGTATAAGTTAACATAATTATCATGTTTTCTTGTCTAATAGTCATGATAATGCTCTGATGTGTCATATTTGTTTGACGTTGTCACGATAATTTATCGTGAAATTTTCAAAAGTCGACTTCACAAGATTCTTATCATTCTACGTTGACAATTAAGTTTAGATTATGTTGACTTAACAAAAACAAGATAATTTTATAAACTTATTATTGAAATTATCATGATGATTATCTTGTTAAGTCAACATAATCTAAACTTAATTGTCAACTTAGAATGATATCCTGTCAAGTCAACTAAATTTATCGTGATATTTCGAAGAGTATCATGAGAACGTGAAGCAAATATCAGAGCATTATCATGACAATAAGACAAGAAACCACGATAATTATGTTAACTTAATCTTAAAATTATCATGATAATTATCTGATCAAGTCGACTTAGTGTGATCTAAAAGGATAGGTTAGCATGATGATTATCTTGTAAAGACAACTTAATTATCAAAATATCATGATAAATTATCTTGAGATCTTGACAAGTCGATGTCACTTACTTGGCGCCATAGAAATTTGATTCTTTGCTTTGTTATTCTTTTCATACAGCAATAATTTTTGAAGTTAGAAATTTACATCGACGCTCTCAACGTGCCAAGTCTTTGTTCATGTTGATTTTGAATTGAGCGGGGCATTTCAAGTAATTTTCTGAGATGGAAAATGGTTTTCTTGTCAACACGAGTGACATTTTTATTGATATTCATGACGGTCAATTGGCTATTTTTGTACTATATTCGTAAAAACCGAATTTTGTGATGCTGATTATTTTGGTTTTTCATTTCAATGAATCAGTTGTTTACATGACAATGACATTGACGAGATATTGCGACATCACTTCTTACAGAGACGAAGAAATCCCTTGCTCATCGTTGACAATATGGCATTTATTTAAACTTAGAAAACTCGGTATATCACCACTATCTATATATTAAATATATTTCGATTGATAAATTTTACTGAAAACCCCAATCTAATTGAAATTAGATCTACCAATTGTTCTTTTCTGTCATTACATGGTAGATCTAACAACATTCAATTTTACTTTCAGTTCTGTGACCTTTGACATCAACCAATCAGAATCCAGTCTACATTATTTTGAAGACATTAAGCTTTATGAAAAAAGCCGAGAATTTCGAATGAAATATCGAAGAATGTTAGATCTTCCATGCAGTGACTGTAGGGAACAATTGGTAGATCTAATTTCAATTAGCTATAGATTGCTAAAAACATGTGAAAAAAGGTTGAATAAACAGTAAACAACAAAAGTCTCACAAATTAAATTGAACAAATTATTTATTGAATTCCAGAACCAAAATTATGCGATCAGACTTTTTTATTGTTTTACTTTGATAAATATGTACGTTTATTTTTCACAAACATCGCGATAACAAAGTAAATGCAGATAATTATTAATCAGGAGATGGACATCAGCAGATGGACATATCGAAAAAATATGTCTCTTCAGTGCAAATAAAAATCAAAATGTGTTGAATATACCCAAAAATTATAACAAAAGAAGAACCAGAGAGTTGCGTTTATTAAAAATTCATTTTATCTATATCGAATGTCTCGTAATCGGTCTTGTTTGTACACTCATGCACCATATGGTGAGCTAGTATTTTCTCCAAGAACAGTAATGGTCGCCTCTTTAGATAATTTGCAACGACTCTTGAAACCGTATATGGGCTTTCTAAAACCATTTACTACAGTTTAACCATACATTCAGATGTATTCATATGTTCTAATAATTCAACTGATTTCATTTAAACTACCATTATTCATTTATTCCAACCAATTAATAAAAACACATGCGCAAATGAATAAAGCACTGTTAAATAAAAATACAGAGCTACTCAAAGAGCAGCATAATACGACCGAAGCAAATTAAACAGGGGAATATATAGACAAGTGTTGTCGGAAGATGATAATGGTCAAATTTCATTCTATGATTTAAATTATTTAAAAAGAAACTTGCTTCAAGAAGAATCCAGAAAAAGACAGCCTGTTAAAAGTAGGTGAGACACAACGGCAGTAGAATACCGAAGGAATAAGGGGCGTGTTTATCATAAAAATCAAAGTCCGGAGACGTGAAAAAAAAACACACTCAGCAAAAAGAAAGCCAAAAAAGGACATGAGACAGCCACACGGATGAAAAAAAATGGCATTCAGAACTTAGGCATTTGCAGTGAAAACTCCCACGAAAACCGGGTGTTGCATCAGATGCCCAAGAGGTTAGGCATGTCCTGTGCCAACCTTCACACCATCATGCAGCGGTGAATCAAAACACAAATGCGATTAAAGTCAGTACATATGCAAATTTTAGGTACTTCGTCTAATGATATTGACCCCTTTTTGCCACTTACAGCTCAGAACTGACACACTATCCAACTCGTATGTCAAGAAGAATTCAAAGAAACTAGAAAAAATGTAAACCCATTAAATTCCGAAGAAAAATAATATATTGGCCTATCCATTTGCCCCATGTAGCTTCGAAATTTTAATGGGCATAAAAATTCTGACCGTTTATTCCTTTATACAGCCGATCTGTTTCTCGGCTCATATTAGTGTAAATTAATTGAAAGGCTTCTCTAGAATAAGGATAAAACGATAAAAACTAGCACAGTCTTTCAGTTCAGCTTCTGTTATATAGATGAACTACCCTCGCTTAGGTGGTTTTCTTTATCATATTCATTTTTTATTCATAGAAACTTACCTTTCTCACAACATGTGCCACCGTATCCCAGGGTACAATGACACTTATCATCTCTAGTTTCATATTTTCCACGCACACAAGTGGTGCCACACTTTGCATTTTCAATAGCATTATCATCCCACCATTTTCGACTTATATTGCAGTCTTTTAGACAGGTGTCTAAAGTTCGTGGTCTAAGATTTTTGTCACAACAAATAACTTTTTGCCTTGTTCTGTTTCCCCCGCCACAAGTGGCACTGCAACTGGACCAATTAATCCAATTTCCAATTTTACAATGTTGGACGCCACTTCCGCAACCAGCACTGGAAAAATAAATATGGAAACAGAAATACAATAAAGTAAGATATACAAAATATAACTTCATTCCTTTTTCTATTGTGATGTAGATTTAAATAACCAAAATCAATTTCAATTCAAAAAGTGATCGAAAATGATTTGATAAACAATTAGCATTGTCGTATATGTAGTATACCTGGAATTTCTCACGAAGGAACAGATAAGTATTTAAAAACTATTTGTAATTTCAAATATGAAGACAGACAATTTTTTACAAAATAAAACTGTTACACAACAGATGCGACATTTGATACAATTGTAGCAATTTTTAAATGAATAACATGAACAGAAAACGAAGTTAAATGTACCAGTTTAAAAAGGAAAACAATGTTTCAAAATAACATTTAAATTTTTATTACCTCTTTTTTACAATATATCTACTTATATTTTGAAAACTACATTGCGTTAGTTGAGTCATGTATTAATTTTTATTTTTAGAAAATGCTGTAGCTAAACTATTTGATGCAATTCAATATGTCAAAATCGAAATGAAAAATCTTGAACCTTATCAATATGGTGGAAAATTATAATAGTCTTGAACCCAATCGTTATATTAGAAAAATTATCCAAACAATAATGATCAAACAAAAAAGGTGCATGGGCAAAAAGGTATTAAAAAAAATCGAAAGAAGAAAAGTCTTCAGTAACAGATAAGACTATTTTCTTTACAGTCATGTCCATCGATCGGAATTTGCCCAAGAAGTTGATTAGGCACTGCTACAGAATATTTGTAAGGAATTGTTCGAAATATTCTCCGCTGTTATTCTGAGTGAGAATTGTCAGCTGAATATCAATCGTTTTATGTATTGAACGTTGAAAATGTTGTCGACATGGGCAGTAATCTTGTTTCGGACGGAACAGAGTTGCTCAAAGATCCAGTTTCAAAAACGGCGGCGTCTTTCCCCGACGTAAGTCGTCGAGCATTGTCTGCACCCTAAAGCATGCAATAGATTTTCAATATTTCATGATAATCAGTTTTTCATCCAAAAATATCAATCTCGTCGTGATAATAAGTGTCCAGAAAATATAACTAAAACAACAAAAAAAAACATAAAACAAACTTTAAGAAACAAAACAAATAAAATTAAACGAAAGAAAAAAAACATATAAAAGATATGATTAAACTAGTTTTCACTCAAAACATGCATTCCTTGAGTTTAATTTTGTTTTTTGTTTTAATTTTTATTTATTTATTTATTTATTTATTATTATTTTGTTGTTCTTTTGTTTTTGTTTTTTGTTTTTGTATTTTTTGCTTGTTTGTTTTTTGTTTTTGTTTGCTTTTTTTGGTTAATATCCATACAATTTCATTTTTGGACAGATTGAAAAGGTTAGTACGCCACGACGGTGTAAAAGGTAGAAAATCAAAAACCTGAAAAAATATTATATATCTAATATATTGTTTTCGGAATTAAAAATAATAAACCTCGGTGTTTATCACAGTTTTTCAGTGTCTTCATTTGTGTTTAACACTTGTTGGTTACTGGAGCACTTAATGGTGTAAATAAACAAGATTTGTCAACACATTCGTAGACTCTGACATCAGTTTCCTTACACAAAACCAAACATTTTGCATGACTTCATATTACATCAAGACTTCAGGATGTGGGCAGCATCTTAAGATATATATACATTTGAAAATGAAGAGAACAAATAGGAAATCGTTTATCAGGACAGGAACACTCCATATCCGAAAGTGCCCAGTTGTCAAAAACCAAATTCGTCATTACAGTCAAGAACAGTCGTTTTGACATTCACCATTCTTACCTAATTTTTTCAGGATGAATATAGGAATGGCTGTAACAATTTCAACTATATTTTTTTACCACTGGGAAATAGTACACAATATAAGGAAACAGCAATGAGAAATATTTCTAATTCTACAAAATAAACAGGAAAAATTATTACTGTGTATACAAATGTTTTTGAATCTGTGTTGTATGTAATTGTAAATGCATCAAAATGAAAAATAAATTCGAGTTGAGACTATTGTCTTTTGAATTGATTTTCGAAATAACTTCCAGTACAAAAAAATGGTTAAAAAGCACACACTGGTCGGCTGTTTGGAATATTCCTACTACGGAACAATTTTATGTGTTAGCCTAGCACATCGAAAAAGCAAATCACTTTGTTGTTTTGATACAAGACAAGACTCAACACATTGATTTTTATGTTCTTACCAATTCACTATCAAGTCATACATATTTTACTATACCCTTGCTTTAGCGGTGTGGTATATATATTGTAGTGAGCATGGTGTCCGTCCATCCGTCCGTTCGATCGTTTGGTCTACCGCTAACCATAGGGGTACCCACTTTGTCGCGACAATTTCTCCTACAGCGACAATTTCTCCTAAACCACTTAATGAAATTCACTTTTACAGAATATGCAGTGCATTTTATCAGTGTGAAAAAAGTGTTTGAAATTTTATTTGATTCGATTTTATCTAAAATGTGTGAAATGCTTGCGATAGTCAATATATTGCCGAGCTGTCAATTTCATTTATAAGGGTGAGCTGGCCAAATTGGCGAAAAAGACTGACAATACGAAATTAGCAATGTTTTAAGAGCTTGTTTGCATTTAGGGCATATTTGTTGCTGAGATAAAAATTAGAAGAAAGCAAAGACAAGGTCAAAGTTTCCAAAAAATATCAGTAGAAATCCTCGGAAACAAATTTATGTCTAAAGAAGTCTAGGATGATGTTTATTTCGATGAACTTGATTACTCTTTATTTAGGGGCCGTCTCCGACCTGCCGTTGGAGGTGGGGTTTCCTCACCGTATAGAGGCTTTGAGTTGTTATTACTCCCCTTTGGGTCGTTGTCTCTTTGACACATTCCCCGTTTCCCTTCTTTTTTCTATTGACTACAGAAAAAGAATTTGGATTTTGAAGGGAAAAGCGTAATATTCACGATGAAAGTATGAGATTGACAGGTACGAACTACTGTATATTAAATGTAAGTGTCATTGAATATATGATTCGTTTGTCCTGCACCACGGAATGGGGACTGAAAACGTTTCAGTAACTGCGAGCATTTGTCCGAACAGTACCTGTGTGTATTGTCTTCATGTTTATATACTTCATTGTAAGGGTACTCGTCCTGATAAGTTGGACTTTTTTCTAGTTTGATTTTTACTGTGAGTCTTTTTGTGTATTTATTTTTAAGCCATTCACCACACATAGGGGGAGGGTTTGGATCCAAGAAAACGAGTTTAACCCCACCGCAATTTTTTCGCCTGTCCCA
>MJUU01053260.1:11737-37594 GCA_002080025.1 Modiolus philippinarum | reverse complement strand
GTAATAGACGGCTGAAAACATATAATGGGAAAAATGTTCATTATCATGAGACGCAACTTTGTTACATTTGGTCCGAAGAGATTCGACGACTCTTTATATGAGTAATTGCCCTTTGAAAGATTTTGAGTTTCCGTTAAAGCTAAATACTCCAAAACGATAAGTCATAGAAACGTGAAACCTTCACCATTGTTCATAAATTATATATGGCCATCTAAAAATGTCAAGGTCAAAGGTCACCGGTCAAGGTCACCGATGACCTTAAGCCTTGTTATCGCTTCAACTCATAAACCGTAATAGATGGCTGAATACATATAAAGGGAAAAATGTTCATAATCAAAAGTCGCAACTTTGTTACATTTGGTCCGAAGAAATTTGACGACTCTTTATATGAGTTATTGCCCTTTGAAAGATTTTGAGTTTCCGTTAATGCTAAATATTCCCAAATGATAAGTCGTAGAGACTTGAAACCTTCACCATTGTTCATAAGTCATATATGGTCATCTAAAAATGTCAAGGTCAAAGGTCAACGGTCAAGGTCACGGATGACGTTAGGCCTTGTTATCGCTTCAACTCGTAAACCGTAATAGATGGCTGAAAACATGTAATGAGAAAAATGTTTCTTATCATAAGACGCAACTTTATTACATTTGGTCCAAAGAGATTCGAGGACTTTTTATATGAGTTGTTGCCCTTTGAAAGATTTAGAGTTTCCGTTAATGCTAAATACTCCCAAACGATAAGTCATAGAAACCTGAAACCTTCACCATTGTTCATAAGTCATATATGGCCATCTAAAAATGTCAAAGTCAAAGGTCACCGGTCAAGGTCACCGATGACCTTTTGCCTTGTTATCGCTTTAACTCATAAACTGTAAGAGATAGATGATCAAATGTATATGAGAGAATGGTTGTCTCATTGAGGTCTACATTTGACACTGGGGGTCCAAAATGATTGGACCATTCATTTTGGACCTATGGCCCAAAAACCCTTGACGAGTTTCAGAAAGCGGTTTTTTGCGTATAACTTTTAAACCTTTACAGATAGTATGGTCATGTAACATATCAAATTAATCAGTAAGAAGAGACCTACAATTTTAGCCCAAGGTCAAAGGTCACCAAGGTCATCGGTCAAGGTCATAGCCAATTTTTTTGTCTTTTAATTATAAAAACAGTCTTTTAAAACTGTTAGAAATTGAAAATCAAATGTATTGGACACAATGTGCATCTCATCAAGAAGATTTCAAACATAAGACGTTACAAAACATTACAATGACCGGGAAAGACCTTGCAATTGTTCTCTGAACAATTGTCCTTTTAATTTTTCCCTTTTTTTCTTTTGTTGATTGTTTCGTTATTTTTACATTTTTTTATTCGAATAAATAAATAATAGTATATGCATTTCTAGAAGTTTCTAAATAGAAAAAGGATATATATCAATATTTTATTGAAGGGATAGGCATTCTTTTCAAATGTTTTTTTTTAATATAATTTGACTACCAACTTTGACATTTTCCCTGATTGAATCACTCACAGTGTGACGGGTGCTGTTAACAGAGCAGGACATGCTTAACCTTCCGGAGCACCTGATGTCACTCGTTCACACTGTGAGTGCCTTTGTTTTGAATGTTGTAATTACCGTTTCTGTGCTTTGTATCTGTCTAACGTCATCGTTTTTTGTGTCTAACGTCATTGTTTTCTGTGTTCTCGTTTTGGCCGTGTCTTTGGACTTCGATTTTTGTAAATTTCACTCGTTTGTTCCTTCGGTATTCTACTGCCGTTGTTTCATTGAAAATATGTGGCTAAACGATTTACATTTTACATCAAAATTATCAACGGTATGTTGCTTGAAGATTAAAATGATTTTAAAAACGACGAAAGCAGTTTTCATTTACGTACACTGAACTCACACATATCATACATTAACTATCGACTCGATATTATGAAAACTTGCTTGACACAATATTTAAACAACCCGTTTTGTTGATGTGAACAAATGTACGTTTTGTTTACATGTCGAGTACACCTACACTGCGTTTAACGCCTTAGTTGTTTTACCTATATGAAAGTACTATTTGTATGACAGGAAAAGAAACATGGCCACAAAGAGGTTAAATGTGAAAATTCATAATGCAAATACCCTCCGCAACACCCTTCGACTCTCGAAAGAGGAAAAACAGCAATTGAATTAATATTTGCAACAAAAATTTACATTACAGTTGAAGAATAGTTAGATTAAATTATTTAAATTCTAACTTTTCCTTCGTCACACATTTGCCACGGTATTCATGTTATAAGCCAAACATCTGCTGGGCCCTCAGAAATGGATGGGCCAAGAAAATAGCTACTGGATCAGACTGTCACAAAAGCTTTCTTCTGGTCCATTTCAAAAATGTTATCCGACTGGTACTCATTGAATCTAAGAAAGCCGCCACTAGAGGAGCATAATCAGTCAAATAACGATCTTCTCTTATATAATATGAATGATACTATTTGAAGATTAATCGCGTAATAGCCCCTTTTTCTCAAATTTGTTTATAGTAATTGTGTGCTTAACATTTAAAGATTACTGCAAGTGAAAGCAATATCTTACATTAGTTAGTGCCTAATTCTTGTGGCGTTTGTATTATGATCTGTTTGTTTTGTCATGGTAGTTTATGTTGTCTCTCTGTGTGTTTGATCCAATATTGCCAATTCTGCATTTATGATTTTTTGGTCCTTGATTAAGTATCCATCTTGAAATTTTGCATTACCAGAAAGAGCGTTAAACATCTTAGTTACAGTAAAATTATCGTGCATGAACAGTATAAAAGCGTCCATATAGCACATTGTAGGGAATATGCCATTGAGTTTTACCTTTTTGGACTAAAAAAACTACAAGTGTTTCTGAATTTATTTTCTCTGGACGCGTTGTTTTCTCCGGGCGAGCCTTGAGCACAACTAGTTGATGCTGGTAAAGCTTGAAATATACTAATCTGGCTTGATTTTCATGATCTGGACCTTTATATTTCTTTGTTATCTTCTGCCTTAACTACAGGGTAAAATCACCCTAGCATAAGACTTACTTATATTCATTCACTTTACCTCATCACTGCTAAACCGACAATATATTGCTGAGTAAGGACATCTAAAAGTTAGTGTTAAGAGCATATCAACACGGATGCCATTATAATAATTATATGGAATTGTTGCCTAATGGCCTAAAAAGTAAACCTCTGGCTTCCACCTTTGTAGTCCTTACTAAATATTTTCCAATATCACCTACACACAACGGTTTATTTAGTAACTACATATTTAGTAAAACCAAATGAGTACTTAAAATCAACCTGAATATATAATGTCTTCTGGTTAAATATGGAAACATCTTTCTCACAAAACTGAACTAAAAGCTCAGAGACTGAGCCTGTACCGCTCACCTGACAAGATGCTTCAATGATATATCTATTCTATAGAAGGAAAAATGTTCTTCCTTTAGCTATGTTCTCCATTGAAATTCCTGTTATTTGTCAGATTCGAATGAAATAAGTATTCTTTGTAAAGGATCTCTATCTGCCATACATTTTCCAATATAGTTAAATCATTTGCTTCACTAGTTTCAGAGGAGCAGATGAAAATTAGATTTTCCCATAGGTTCAATGTTATACTATGTTCCGGGCTGGTCGTTTGTCAGGTCATAACAAAATGGAGGAATCTTTGTACAGGACCTTCAAGACATCATTCCTGTAAAGCTTAGTTGATTTTGCATTATTATTTCTTCATTAAATAACTTGGCTGTCCCAAGTTATTAAGTCTCCCAAACGAAGTTTGGGGAGACTTATTGTTTTTACTCAATTGTTGTCTTAGTTTCAGATAAGAGGATGCAATTGTGTTTTTCCTGTTGGGTCTAATGTTTAACTATGTTCGGCGGTGGTGGTCATTTTTTTTTTTATTGAATAGAAACAAAGTAATGAACAATATGTATTGAGGAACTTCCATATACCATTCATGAAAAGTTGGTTACATTTGCTTTTGTGGTTTTATAGATGAAGGTTAAAAGCTAACGGATGCTCGATGGATCAACGATTGCAATAGTTTACACTAAATCTCTCAAAATAATATTGACTTTAAAATTGGGAAGTGAGAATTGCATGTAATCATATTGTAGGTAGCATTTTGACAAAATTTGAAAAAAAAATATTACGAAAGGGGTCCGATATTACCTTCGGTAAAAATGTTGATGGACAAACGACCAAGAGGAAACCAATTTAGCCCGCAAACCCTTCCGTTGCTGTGATGTTCAAATGGAACAGTGGTAAATTAATGTTTTGGATGATAACTTGAAAACCGTTGCAAATATGTTGATTTAAATCCTAATGCCGTCCGTAATCTTTGTTTCAAGGTATTTTTTTTTAGTTTTTGTCTCGCAGTGACTGTGTTAACTTGTATATCATACTGCTAAACCCCTTTCGTCCACATAGAGCTTATGACTATCCCGCATGATATGTTTTAATATGATCTCCTATAATTTGATAGCTCAGTTAAAGCTTGTTACCAACTTTTCGAAAGTTGAATTGTATTGTTTGGAAAAAAAAACATATTTCAAATCATTTAACAAAAAGTACAAAGTCCGGCTGTCTCAAGTTATTTTTGTTGTTCACCTTTGTCTTTTGTCTTTTGTGAGTGTTTTTCATGTGCAGTTCGCATGTGAGAATGCAATTTTTGCCAACATAGGTGTTTCCTGTTATCTTCTTTCGATTAATATTGTGTAAGGAACGAATATTTGTATCGTTATAGGCAAAAAACCTGGCATTGAGTTGAAAGCAATCTACATTTCAAACGAGAGCCTACACCCCATAGGGAACATGAAGTTAACACCCCATACTTCACAACTTATTTTTACGTTTGTAGTTAATTCGGTTAAAAAACTTAAAGAAACAAGTTTTACTTGTGTTTATATAGGTTTTCAATCAAAAACTTGTGGCAATAAGCTTTTGTTTACAATTGTACAGGTGGAAAATTAGTGATGTTGTCTGTTTTCGCACCCTATTATGCAGCGAATATTTTAAATGTCTTTACAGTTTTATAAACTATGATGATACCTTCATTCCGTGCAGTAATAATTTTGACAAGACTCTCTGCCTTTATCTTTATAAATGAAAATGAACTCGCATTGTTGGCCAATTCTTCGCTTCGAAACAGACACCCCGCACTTCACATAGCTGACACCCCGAATCCCGCTTGTCTGTTGAAAAATGCGGCCTCCACACTGCAAAAATATACACAGTAACTTCGGTATTTAGTTATTTGTCTATCAGAAATTCCATCATCTTAATTACGTCATTCTCCATGTACTTCTTGTTTGACCCAGTGTGGTTCTATACAAAATATGTTTTGTCTTTCCCTACTTCTAAATAAGTGCATCTGCGTTCTCCATTTTAGAGTGTCTCATTGGGGTCTAAGCAGGACACGGGATCGACCGTTTTTTCTGTAAGCGTGACTCGTGAAAGTCAAATTATTGTGCGTGAAACGGGAACCGAAGTAGAGCAGGATACGTGAAATAGGATAAAAAATCTGGTAATGAGAATTTTACTAAGCTGGAATTTCAGTTTTTCGTTATCAAAAACTTTAATGTATGTCCATTATTTTCGTTTATTTTACCCCTCGCTCCGCTACGCTACGCTCTGGGTAAAATATTAACGAAAATAATGGCTACTCATATGTAAATCTCCAACAAACCACCGGCGCCCATGAATTATTCACCGAAACCAGCTCCTTTCGAATAGCAGCTGAATTATCTCAAATACGGGATGACAAAGAGACCATGACAGCTAATTTTAGTACAAGTTTGCAGGAATAACTCCTTGGAACGACTTGACAACTCGTGGGAACGACTTTACATCTCATGGGAACGACTTAAATATTTTTTCTCATCACGAAAATGACTCAAACAAGCTTTCATACAAGAATGCAGTTACGACGCAACTCGTCGTGAATTACTTGCAATAGCGTCTTCTATAAAGAACTTCTAGATGAAATGTCGTTCCTTGTTAGGATAGATCATGGTGCCCTTGACTTGCTTTAAAATTTCAAGAACTTTGGAAGCCTTATTGTGTCCCTTGATTCACTCAGAATAAAAAGAAGTCTAAAATTGTAAAAAATTCAGGCACTGAAACTTTGCATGCTTATGGGTTTGGTGGTTTCAGGATCGGCTTTCAAATTATGTTCATCGTGTCTGAGTTTTGTCCAAAATGATCGACAGCTAGGTATTAAGGGACCGACCATTTAACCTGAAAGGGGGGGGTTATGTTTTTTTTTTCTGGACAGAAAATTTTTTTCGCGCTTCGCGCGAAACAAATTATTTATTTTTTGCACACGTATCAACAAAATATTTTTTTTCAAAATTAACATTAATTTTTTGGGCAGAAAGCCTCATTCAGAAATTATTTTTTCATCATTTTGGCAGCCAAAATATTTTTTTCACATAAAATCAGATCCAAAATATTTTTTTAGAAAANCCCCCCCCCCCCCCCTTCAAGTTAAATGGTCGGTCCCTAAGTTTAACATTAAACTCAAATGCGAAAACATTCTAAAGCCATCTGTTCTTAGCGTTAACTGCTTGCTTGGCTTACACAATCAACACAACATTTTATCCGTAAAAAACGTATCACTGTTTATATGTTGTTCTATTTTCTAAAAAGTGAAAAAGCGTGATCTGGAAAAAACATAAAAATGATAAGCAGGATATGGGAATTTAACAAAACGTTAAGCGGGATCCGGGATCAGAACCCCCCAATAAGACCCCTTTTTAGTGCAGAAACATTGATGTATCAAATACAAAGTACTGTTTTCAATTTTCTGTGTGGCAGGGAAGTATAAAGAGTATAAAATCAAAAGTGTGTATGCTATTGCAATGGTTAAGACTGCTAGGGGAAAGCTGTTCTGGGAGATCTTTAGAATATTTTAGAATCTACACCTGAATGACGCCGCTCGTGGAATAAACTTTATTACAGTAACTTTTCTGGCTATCTCTTACTGCAGTCAATAAAGTAATAAGTAGCTTAGAAAAGTCCTTAGTGATAGATTTAATTTGTGATATGTATCAAACCATTGTATGTATATTGTTTTTATGTAACATTCTTGTAATTACAATGTAACGAGTATAGAGAAACCAATTTTGATTCGGACTCAGGACTTTTGAAACATATTGTAAAGCCTTCATGCATGGTCACTGTTATAAATGATGGTCTGTTAAAAAATAAAGTGTCCGGAAGATCAAACTCCATTTATACACGGCCACCAATCGCGCTAAATCATATCCAAATGATATGAAAACAATTTCGTTAGCGAGACTTCCGGATATGCGTTGCCGGGACTTTTTCTCTGTATCTCGAAGGTAAATCGTCGTTATTTTCCTCATTATCGGACTATTATTTAAAAAAGGCGAATGTCATTCGCTGTGTTCTCATGGTTCCTAAAATAGCTGAAAACTACTGCAACAATTTCAGTGTGGTACGGACGCTAGAACCTTTATTCTGAGATAAGCCTCGTTGAAAACACTTGGAACGGACGAAATAATGCCTCAAATTCAATGGTTCGACTACATTGATGAACTAAAGTTGAATAAATGTGTTTTAATAGTCTACAAGAACAAACAGACAAGCATTCGTTAATTTTAAAACAGTATATTACATAAAATCTCTGAAAAATACACATACTCTGAGTTGGCGAAACCAGATATGAGTTAGCGGTATCAAGTATGAGTTAGCTAATAAGTGGAAATACATACGCGGGTTACTGTCATAAGATTGTTTTTGTTTGTAATATCTTTCCATTTTTTACGAACTTTTTTTGCGCATCACAATATGCACGGAGAAAGGTCCTACGAACTTTAAATTGAAAATGCCACTTATTTAAAAGTAGTTTTTATTCAAGAATAGCCTTGTCTAGCGACTTACTCTTTAACTGTGCATTTTATCGGTTATTTTGCAAAGATACGACACTTTTCATTTCGCACTGTCTACATATTTTATCATTTTGACACTTAGAAATTGTCTCATATTTATTTAATCAATGGTTGCCGTTTACTTTATGTGATGATAATTTGATTTTAGGTTTTATTGTGAGTATCTATGGAAAGAAAAGGAAAAATTTTTCACATTTCTTTTGCAATACAAAGAAGCGTATTATACAAATATTGCACTCTTATAATCCGTTTTAAAAACACCAAGAAATAACCTGGACATCACTCATGAACTCTGATGCGAAGTGCATTTAAACCAGTGTACCCCAAGGGTCAATTCTGGGCCTTTGATATTTATGTAATATGTTATATATCTGTCTTTAGATATGAAAAACTCCAAGAAATAAGCTTTACATCATTCCTGAAATCTGATGCGAGTACATTAAAACTGGTATAGCACAAGGAATCAATTTATTATTTATGTTATATGTCAATGATTTGCCTTTCGATATAGAAAATTCTTCCTTTGACTTATTTAGATGTTCTACTTTACATAGAAAAAGTAATCATGTAAATGATTTAAATATTAAACTATAAAACATATTGACATGAAAAATTGGTGCCCAGAAATTAGTATGAAGTTTAATCCTGTATGCAAAATGTAAAAGCTAAATAAAATCCTAAAATCAGAAAAAAACTTACATGTATATTAGAATGACGATTTCTCAACATTGTACAACAATAATCAAAATGAGGTAATTTATAAGAATTAAAATTTATAATTCGTATATATGGCTGGGATAAAAAAAAATAAGTATCCTGAAGTATTGAAATAAAAAAAAAAACTATTTTCTATTATATCTAACACATAATATAAATAATAAATGTCCCAAAACTGACCCCTGTTGTAAACCGGTAAATTGATCCCTGTCGTACACCAGTTTTTATGCACTTCACATAAGAGTACATGAATGATGTTCAGGTTATTTATCGGATTTTTTTTTATCAGATCGGATTACAAGACTGCAATATTAACATACCATGCTGCCTTGTATTGTACCAAAAACATTGAAAATTTTCCGTTTCCTTGTATTGATATCCAATAAAAATACCTTCATTTCATAAATTAAATGGTTTTTGACCATTGATTGAGAACTATTTTATACCTATACAATTTCCCAGCGCCAAAATAACAGTACATGTTGAAGGTTAAACCTAAAAATGTCGTATCTGTGCTAAATGACCACATGCTCAGTCACTGATTAAGTCACATTACATTTCTATTCAATTTCATACAACAAAAGTTCGAAAAAATACTGTCCTTGTATATAATGGTCATGTGCTGCTAAAAAGTCAGATAAAAATTGTGGAATGAAAGTAAAAACGAAAACAATCTTGTATATGACAGACACCCGCGTATATGGAACGCCATAGCTGCCTTAAGGTATATGTTATTATGATATTGAGTCAAGAATGTATATAAAGGCTTCAGTACATATATTAAAGGGACAATATAATATAATAAAAGACTAGACACAAATAATAAAAGGTCAACTCAACATAACAAAGGATCAATTGTAGAAAATAAAGGGTCAAGCACTTGTATTAAACGGTCATTCAAATATGTTAAATGGTCAAGTGTATATAACAAATGGTCATGCACATATAATAAAGACTCATACCCGTATATAAATGATCGAGTCAGTATAATAAAGGATGGATGCATATCTTATTGCTTTAAACGCTTATAATAAAAAGTAAGATTAACAAAATAAATGGTCGAGCTTTAATATTATAGGGTGATGTCAATATAATATAAGGCCAAGTGCATAAAATAAAGGGTTAAACTTTTATAATAAATGGTCAAGTATATGTTATAAACCATGAAGACTATATAATAAAGGATCAAATGAATATAAGAAACATTGAAGTTCCGAATTGATGTATCAAGTGAACATGATAAAGATTCGAGCGGATTTTACAAACGGTAACTTTGATGTAATGAATGGTCAAATACAGAGAACAAAGAGTAAAGTATATTTAGTAATAATTCACGTAAATATTAGAAAAGATTAAGGGGATATAATAAACTGTCGACTTCATGAAGTTAAGAGTCATTTACAGGAACGAAAGGCTATAAAAATCATATTAAAATGTCAAATCATTATCATAAAAAGGGAATCGTATATATGGAAAGGACAACCCAATATAAATGATGGTTTTGCACATAACACAGAAGTCTGATGCTCATATTGAAGGGTCAAGCTCATGTTATAAAGGACCAAACAAACATATAACAGTATCATGTTGATAGAAAAGTCAAAACTGATCTATTAAAGAGAGCGGCTCATATAATAAAGTGATGATTATGCATAGTAGCATTGCCCACGTGTTGAGTGTTGAGCGTATCTAAAAAGACCATAAACCCGTGCGAAAATGAGTGTTGAGCGTATCTAAAAAGACCATAAACCCGTGCGAAAATTTCGGGGTCGAATTGACGGAGGGTAGCTATGGTTTGTATATTGAACATGGTAATTTGCACCACTTTTGCTAAGTTGGGCTAGGCTTTTCTAGAGACTTCCTAACATTGGGCATTATATTGCAGGTAGGTTTATGTAATACCTTTCATTTCAGCTATAGCATATGATGCCTAGACCTGTACGGAAGTTTTGGACTCTGTTTCATACAGGGTACCTTACATCGCAAAATAACGATTTGGACAAAGTTGGCTACTGTCGGCTGGACCTTCGCAGCTTTGGCCATTATAAGTTAGTTAGGCAGTTAGTTAGGTACAACACCTTTCAATCGGAGCTACAGCCAGTGTCCCCTAGAACCGTACCAAAATGTCGGTGTCAAATTTACGTAGGATGCCAAAGTTTTGTATAGTGAGCACAGCCATTTGGACCAGCTTTGGAAATGTGAATTGGATAGTGCGTCGTAACATTGGGCATTATATGACAGGTAGATATACGTATTACCGTTCATTTCAGTAATAATGTTTGACTCCTAGACCCTTACGAACATTTCGGACGCTGTTTTATAGAGGGTAGCCTCATCACAATAATACCGATTTGGACCAGCTTTGTCCATTGGACATGGCTTCGCAGCAGTGACCATAATATTGAAGGTAGGTAGGAAGAAACAATACCTTTCATTGGAGCTATTACTACTAGCGAAAAGTTCGGGGTCGAATTTAAGGAGGGTACTCCAGGTTTGTATAGCAAGCACGGCAATTTCGACTAACTTGGCTAATTTTGGATGGACCCCTCTTGGGGGTCTGTAACATTGGACATTATATACCAGGTAGTTATATGTAATTGCTTTTATTTCATCTATAGCGTATGATACCTAGCCCCATACGAGAAATTGGGACGCTGTTTCATAGAGGGTACCGTCCATCGAAAAATATCCATCAATTTGGACCAGCTTTGCTTATGACGGATGGACCTTCCTAGGAGCTTCGAAGCAGTGGTCATTATATGGCAGGTAGGTAGAAAGATACGCTACCTATCATTGGAGCTATCATTGGTGACCCTTAGACCCGTACGAAATTTTTGGGTTGAATTTTAGAAAGAGTACACCAGGTTTGTAAATTGAGAATTACAATTTTGACTAACTTGGCTAATTTTGCCGGACCTTTCTAGCACAGGCACTTGTTTCATGAATCCGTGCCCCTCTCTACATACAGTGAATAAATGGATAGGGGTATGGATTTTCATAAAACAAGTGTCTGTTCACCATCCGCCTCATTTGGAACATGTTTCGGACTGGTTGTGCAATTCCTCGGCTAGCTCAAGGAACTTTATTCACTACTCCAAGTCTGAATCTTGTTTTCTTGCCGAATATGGGTTTGACGGTGACACGGTCCAAGCATTCACGGTCAGTGGGGTGTGGCATGACGTCTATCATAGTCTGCTTCAACCAGACTTTAACATGTATGTAGAGAGTCTGGTCCCACATAACACAAATAAATGTTACCGATAGACGGCGCAAAAAAGTTTGGGGATCGGGTCATTTATGGTTATGTAACTACTTAGGAAATTTCCAACATATATAGGATCATATAGTAAAATCAATGGTTTCAGCGACAGAGTGTGACAGAGGGGATCACTAGCTATATGTGTTGGTACATATATCAGCGACTGGGTTTTGAAAGTCTTTTTTAAAAGTGCTACAATGCTTATGTATTTTAATATCTCATACTATTTAGTTTCAGGGCTTTAGGTATACTTTAATAAGATATTTTTTTCTTAATTTATGTTCAATTATATAAAATGCAAACAACGAAATATATTTTTATCAAATGACGATCATGATATAAAATGATTTTTTCTCATTGTTCTTTCGTTTTCAACTCTTCTCCATTTTTACAAAAGTTGGCATAAACTTTCTCTTGGAGCCAAAAAAAAAAAGAAAAGAAAAAAACAACATGCACTTATATGCAACCCTCATGGGTTAAATAGTTTTCAATAAACTTTATCTCAACACCAATCAATATAAAAGACGTTAATCAACAATAGGTATGGAGGGTTGTGATGCGGATTGTCCATTTAAGTAAATGAGTGGAATCAAAGATTATCACAAAAATGCCAATACAAATCAGAAATTTTGTCGGTCGTTATCCGGAAGTCGGCGAAAGCTAAACCGTTGATTTAAGAAGAAAAGTCCCCCCTTTCCCCCCAATGAAAAGGAAATATAAGCAGGATGGATTTAGTCAACATTTTACCAAATGAAAACCCTTTATAGGATTTCTCATGTATTTTATACACCCACAGTTTTTTACGAGTGATAAATGTAGACTTCTTTTTTATAATGCACAGAGTCAGCTGACTAGAAAGGGATACGCTTTTTGAGAAATGCTAGATCAAAGGTTGTTTGAAAAATTTAAAAAAACACGATTAATAGAGTTGTTTTTTTTTTGTTTTGTTTTGTTTTTTTTTTATAATAATCACTGATTGTATTTGGAGCCGCAAGCGCAGAACATAGTTTTACATGGGACCATTGGAAAAACGTCATTTGGCTATTGATGCCAATTAAACTTTGCTGGAATTATGTAGAAAGATTTTTTACAAAGATTGCTGATTTATCTCCGATTTGAGAAAAAAAAAACATGGCGGCCAGCGTCATTTGACCTATGGGAAAACATTTTGTTACAGGTGAGCGATACAGGCTTACTCATGTTTTTTAGAGAATTTTCTCAGATGGATGCACTGTCACACTTTAAAATTTTGACATTTTATCTCATTTCTTTTTTTTATAATTTTGAAATGTTATTATACTTCACACGTCTCTCTATTTTATAATGCCAAGTTTTCTAACAGGCGACTGGATGTGTGCCCTGTTTTTTTCTATATGTTGTAAATGTCAACCAGCTTGGGACACTGATGCTTTTGTCAGGCAATGAATGACAATGATTGTAAGGATACTTTACCAGTTTAATTAATGTTGATAATCCCGCGTCCACGTCAAGCAAAAACATGGGTGTAGCGTTTCTAGAGATCTAGTAATTAATGCTGCTCAAACCGATGCTAAGGGCCGTCTTAAACTTACTATGCGGTATGAGTAAAGCTAATTGTTGAAGGCCTCATTGCGGCTTAAAGATGAAGGAGAACAATAAAATCGTAGTACCATTGCTTCATTTTGCCATGTTTTTTGAGAGATTTTGTTTCATGTGGATTTACTCTATATCCCTTCATTGCTTATTAAATGTACACGAAAGCTATTTACAACCTTGGTCGCATTGGCGGAGGGAGAGGCGAGGTGGTTCAGGGGGTTGGAGCCCCCTTTTCTTGAAAGTTTTTTTTAAATTTCAAATTTGGGCAAAATTAACAACAAAAATTGCAAAAAGTAGGCTTGAAACCCCCTTTTACGAAGGCTTGATCCGCATGTGTGTTTAACTGCTGATATGTCATAAAATACAGATGCGTGTAGTATATATGTATTTTATTTCTAGAAAGTGCACGTACCATGCAAATCCTTACACGATTTTCACCATTTTGGCATATTTGGAAATGGCCCAAAGAAAGGAACACAATTCAGAGCTGAATGCCCATGCTTCATTTGTAGTTCTAGCGAGGTTCTCTTAATATTGTATTTTTAACAGGTTTTAAGTTTAGTAATTTATGGGCCACCTTGCGACCATCTTTGAATAGGTGCTAATATGCTGGACAACACTGACCAAAGGATTATTGTTATCATGTTTGGTTTCGGTTCAGTTGTTTTAGAGAAGATCTTTGAAAGTGTTCCTGTAAAGTCTAAATATTTAACTATTTTTTCATCTGTGAAGGACTATTGTTGTAAAGTTTGGTTCCAATTGGACAAGTAGTATCAGGGGAATTCTACTAATATTTTTCCATAGGGTCCGATGTAAAACTATGATCCGCTGGTGGCCATCTTGGATAAACTGTGAACCTGAAAACCCAACCAAAAGGCTATCACGATCTAGCTCTGTTTCAACTGTTTAGTCGTTTTAGTGAAGAACATCCAAGCATGTGTTTTTCAATAGAGTTCAATATTGAAATATAAAGTGCGAACATGAAAAACAGCTTTTAAAATGGGAATACCTAAACACTACAGTGGTCAAGTTTGGTTTCAATTGGCAAAGTAGTTTCAGGAAAGATCTCTGAAAGTGTTCTCAAATAGTTCAGAGTTATGTGCTCCGCTACATGTCGGCTATCTTGGAAAAAGTGACAACGAGAAAATCAAAATTATAAAAAAAACTTTGTCATAGACCCAATGACTTTGATTCCAGTTTCACAGGCGGGATGTAGTACGTCGAAATGGGAAATGTGCAACATTTAAAATAGTAAATGCCGTTTTCTTCTGTGTTCAAATTCCTCAGTGCAAAGATAATTTCCACAATATCACACCCTAGAACTCTAACTCCGTACGTGCGTGTGTGTACGCGAACAGTAGACCAGACTGGACAGACATTCTACCTTGTCCGAGGTACGTAGATAGAGTATTCGACAGAGTATTTCACCATTCATGGTTTTACGCTGGAATGCATGTATGCTATTAATTAGGTTCTTCAGGTCGACAAGCTTAACAGCTGATAATATGGGTTCAATTTTTTGTTTGAAAACAAGACGTGTTTGTGAAACACTATGCCCCCGGTAGCAACCATGTCTACAATACAAAAGTAAGGCAAAAATTGCAATCACTAGAAATTAACGTTTAGTAGACATTTGTACTAAGCTCCATTTGATCTATTCACACAAGAATATCAATCCTCTTGCAATCATAATTAACGACCTAAAAGCAAAATCTAGATCTGACCATTTGACCTCTGTGACCTTGACCTTTGACTTGACCTTGATGAAATTTGCATAACGGCGTTGGTGTTCAGCTTTATATGATCAATATACAGGCCAAATATGAAGGTCCTATCACATCTGGTTGAAAAGATATAGACAATGTTAAAGTTTTCAAATTTTTACTCAGTGACCTTGACATTCTACCTGGCAAAAATTTTCTTGGTGGTTTTGTACTAAGCTCCATTAGATTCACATATAGAATATAAAGCCTCTAGCAATTCTAATTAATGAGCAACAGCAAAATCTAGATTTTGACCTTTTGACCTTGACCTTGTGGTTTTGACCTAACCTAAGTGAAATTTGCATAATGCTGTTCAGCTTCATATAACCAATATACAAACCAAATATGAAGGTCCTAATATATCCGGTTCGAAAGATATAGGCAATCTTAAAGTTTTCAAATGAGCAATTAGTAACCTTGATATTTGACCCGACCCAATGTTGTTTTGTTGGATTTGTTTTAAGCTTTTTCAAATCTATTCACATATAGAATATCAAGCCTCTAGCAATTGCAATTAACGAGCTATAGGAAAATCTGGCTTTAGACCTTTTGGCCTCTGTGACCTGGACCTTTGACCTGACCTGAGTGAAATTTGCATAATGCTGTTCAGCTTCATATGACCAAATTACAGGCCAAATATGAGGGTCTTATCACATCTGGTTGAAAAAAAATATGCAATGTTGAAGTTTTTGTTCAAGTTTTCAAATTTACACTCAGTGACCTTGACCTTTGACCTGACCCAAATTGTTTTGGTGGATTTGTATTAAGCTTTATTAGATCTATTCACATATAGAATATCAAGCCTCTACCTATTGTAATTAACGAGCAATAGCAAAACCTAGGTTTTGACCTTTTGACATCTGTGACCTTCACCTTTGACCTGACCTTAGTGAAATTTGCATAATGGTGTTCAGCTTCATATGAATAATACACATACAAAATATGAAGGTCCTATCACATTTGGTTTCAAAGTTATGAGCCAGGTTTAAAGTTTTGGACAGACAGACAGGGCAAAAACAATATTCCCCCGATCTGAAGATCCGGGGCATAAAGATATTAACTGGAAAAATATGAAAAAAAGGAAATGGGGTAAATGTCAAGGAGAAAACATCCCATATCCAGGTTAAAACGACCCAAAACAAAGCATCTAGGGGTCACCGTACGGTCTTCAACACAGTGAGGAACCTCATACCATATAGCAAGCCCTAAATGGCCCCAAAAAGGTAAAAAAAGTGAATAAATCAATGGAAACAAACCACATCCAATAACTCAAATATCAAGAAACTAAAATCTCATAAGAAGACAAGGACAAGCCAATGAACAACATATTCCTGACTTGGGACAGGCGCAAAAATTGCGGTGGGGCTAAACTCGTTTTCTTGGATCCAAACCATCCCCCATGTGTGGTGAATGGCTAAAAAATAAATACACAAAAAGACTCACAGTAAAAATCAAACTAGAAAAAAGTCCAACTTATCAAGAAGAGTACCCTAAAAATGGAGTACATAAAACATGAAGACAATACACACAGGTACTGTGCGGACAAATGCTCGCAGTTACTAACAGCTAGCTAAGGACATAATTTCCGTTGACTATGATATCAAGCCTTCTTACATATGAAACTTCTAAATAGATTTGGTATAACAGCATCATCAATTATGAAAGAAGAACATGCTATTGTGTAATGCCAAATACTGCCAATATGAAAAATTGTTTAAATTTAGTTATGGTGTAAAGCATTTAGGAGATGATCAATATTTTTGCCAACAAAAACCAGAAGTAAAGATTTAACAACAATGCTGTATTTATATCCTTTATGAATAAGTTTGTTCAACGGAATAAGAAGTTTGGAAGGAAAACTTTTGAATTTATGCTTGGAAAAAGTTCGGAAAGAAAACCTAACCGACAGTACTTTGGTCCGTGTCACTCCTTACATATATAAAGTAAACGATGTGTTTTAAAAAAGGGCAACTGAAGCACGCACATCACACAACATGAAAGAAAGAGACGAATTCAATGGAGTTGGCACCTATAAAGCGCGGCAAAGTAAAGTGTATCGCAGTAACGTAGATCTCGATACCCTATGTTGGCATCTGCTATATATTTTGACAAGTTCTTGAAAATTTGAATAAAGTAGTAATTGTTTCTGAAGCATATTCTGAAAATGCAGTTTCAACTTGGAAATCAGTACTGAAATCAAACTATCAAAATGTAAAATGTTTTTTGCTTAAAAACTATCATCACAAGGCATGTGAAACACGAGACCGATTGTGGCTCTTAGGTGTATGGGTAACAGATGATTTATTCCTTTTGAATTAAATGAGGGGTCTTAAATACACTAGGGTAGAATATCCTCCATCTAATTGGCTAGTCACAATGAAGAACTGACCCTGACGGAATAAACACCAATATATAAATATAAATTTTTGGCATGTCTTGACAAAGTTTGCAAACCTCCACTTTCTAAAATAAAACACGAAAAATACTCTTCCGATGTGCAGATTCTTTCACTAGAACTTCAACAGTTTGTGTGTGTGTGTGTGCAGAAACATACAAAGTCCATCCCCACATATAAAACATACATCTCTGGATAATGCGACGGGGTTAACAGCGCTTTTGAAACGTTAAACTATGTATTTTTACACGTTTAAATAATGCTCACATTATGCTATATTAAATAGTGATCTCGATCTGTGTTTTCAAGGGTTGGTTTTGAAGTAGTGCAACGCATGCTCATCAACACGCGTGTTTATTTACATTGTATGCATATATTTACGTTGTACCGACCAATCAGATAATGTCCAATCACATTCCAGTACCAAATTTTTGGTAAGCCTCGTTTTAGCGTTACAAGTAAATATACTATATGTAAATCCAGACTCTCCATTTTCGATATAAAGAGTCTGAATGATCAAGACTACGTCAATCAAGGCTAGCATAGTGTTGTCGCAGATGATGTTGCGAAGTGGCAGTATCTTCGTGCTTGGAATAGCAGAGATCCTGGTGGTAGGCTGCTTCACAGACTCGATTAATTGGTTTTGACCAGAATTTGAGAGTACTATCAGCGTTCATTCGTTTGCTCAGGTTGGTCCTGGTCAGGTAAAATTGTGACTTGTCAGATGCATTTCAAAAGGGATCCGAATAATCAGCTTGTTCATAAGTCATGCAACGGTAGCACCCACGAACTGTGACTTCCTGACTCAACACATGGTGCAGGTCGCAATCCCACGCTGCCGTCCGTTACTGGTCATTACGCTATCCCCATCCAAGCTTACATAGTCTGTTTTCTGTCGACATTTCACGCAAAACTGATTATAGCTTTATTTAAATAAATTAACGTTGAAGACATTTCCTACGACGATATCGCATCCACGAGTTTCAGCGACAGATCCAGAGCCTCATCACAGGGTAATAGGATTGTGGGAAGACAATGCTGATGAACAACTTGCTGTACGATGGATGGCTCGATTATAACCGTCTCTAAGTAGCTCAATCAGCCCATCTACATGAGCCAGTTAATTTAGATGGTGCTGGGGAAAGGAAGATATCCACACGCTTCTCTGTAAAGGATATGTGTCCTTACTGATCGATATATAAGAAACGTTGAAATCACTGGGGCCGCTATGATTAACCATATCTAGCCGTTTTTATTTAAGCAAAGGAACGATCTGCCCCAGCCTCGGTAGCTCGACACCACTCACAAGAATCTTCTGGTAAGCGACGACTTGATGATAAATAAGCAGGACAAGTGCACAACAACACCGAATACTTCTTTATGAGTAAGAGCTACTTAAAGTTTCCCGAGCAGTCCATCCGAGAAAACACCAAATTCATCTGCCTCGTCAAGCAGGACGATAAGAATCGAGAGCACCACCTCAACGATTGCGTTGCAAAGACTTCACCAAGGAGCAGCTCGATGCTCTGTGTGAGTAATGTTGGTCGAAGCCCTAGAAGATCTTTAGCAGTGCGAGGCCCTCATTGTTAGCAATTGGTGAAGACAAAGGCAAAAGACATCTCAACTCACCGAGGCCACCACGACTGCAATGTAGTGTCACTTAAGTGCGTACCCTTCCAGTCAGAGGCAAATGAATAAGACCCCTCAAACGTTTAACAGCATTTGAAGGCGTTCACTCAAATGCTTAAGGGCGTTTAAAGACGTTCACCCGATCGCTTACAGGCGTTCAAAGATGTACACTTAAACTTTTGGGCGCTCGACATTATTTGATCCCATAAATAAATGACGTTCATCAAGATTACTGACCCAAAGCGGCGGGACTCGTTTGCTGAAGAATACAAAGTGGGCGTTTCAAGCCAGTATTATGTAGCATCGACTCAGCAATATTGGACTGGACCGAGATCTCAAACATTTAGGGACATTTTAATGTGTTCACTCTAACGTACAAGGGCGTTTAAAAAAGTTCACTCAGAAGCTTCAGGGCGTTCCAAGGTGCCGGCCAAAAGGAGTTTGCGGAAGTTCGATCAAACACTTAAAGGCATTCGACAGCGTTTGATCTCATAATGAATAATGTTCCTAAAGATCATCAACCCAAGGCGGCGGAAACAGTTTGCTGACGAGTTGTATGATACAAAGTGGGCCTTTCAAACCAGTATTATGCAGCATCGACTCAGCAGTATTGGACTGGTCCGAGATCTTGCCAAGACAGTGGTAGAGGCTCAAAAGGCAGCAGCTTCCGAGATCACTTAAAAGATCGAGGAATTTACTTCACCGGTACCAGCGCTTTGCTCACCCTAAAATCCGCTACCAATCGAGTCAGCATTAGATATTACCCATTGTTCGCGGCGGTCCAATATCTCCAGCTCAACATGACACCGACGAATGACCATATTTTTGGGCTGAAATCGGAGATTGGCACCATCAAGATGGAAATTGGCCCGTTCACTTCGATGGCGATGACCTTTTCGTGGATTGTGTGCGCTACAAAGGAAACCTAGGCTAGTGGGGACTTATGGTGATGAAGCGCCTAGGATTATTCCACCCCGAAGATCTGGTGACCAATGTCGATATCTTGCGAGCATCGGATGCCATGTACTAAGGAAATTCTTTGTTGTCGAGGACCCCAAAACGATCCAAAGCCACAGATGGGAGGAGATTGTTTCTCACAACTACACGCAAGAAAAGGGAATTTCAAAGGCAGACCATGTGGATAAAGTGTCGCGCCGCAGCAAGGCCCTTAACAAGACCCTTAGCAAGGTTCCAAACCAATGCCAAAACATCCCACAGCAGCATACCCGATTGAACAATCCCATCTAGGAGACGGCGGCATCGCCACCATTCAGAACTTTGTACAGCGTTATAAAGAAATTAGCAAAGGCTGAAATGCTTTTTGTCGACAGAGAATTGACCTTCGATGAAAATCTTAAAGTCCACGAATACGATCTCAAGCCGGCACATAGCTCAAAAACAACGGCATCAGCATTGAGACCTTGAATGAACGGATCGAACCTCGAAATGCTTCGTACAAGGTAGTAGTCTGGTCATGTTGCCAGCTTGGGGCGACATATGTCCGATTTACATTTTTATTTGAAAGAGTTATTGCCCTTTTTCAAAGAATTTCCAAAATTTTCATATTTTTCGTGTTTTATTTCCAAAAGAAGATGAAGATTAAGTGTGAAATGATAAAATATTTGTCATGCTGTGGCGACTTCAAAAGTGGAATTGGAAATTGTTCGTTGACCGCCATTTTCAAAATGGCCGCCAAAAAAACGGGAAAATTCAACATTGTCCGATTTCAATGAAATTTGGTGTCCAAATAGGTATTGATCTCGCAACATCAAAACCATGTTGAAGTTGTTCGTTGACAGCCATTTTAAAATGGCTGCCAAAAAAGGCGGGAAAAATCAACATTGTTCGATTTCAATGAAACTTGGTTTCCAAATAGATATTTATGTTGCGACATCAAAACCGGTGTTGAAGATTGTTCGTAGAACGCCTTTTCAAAATGGCCACCAAAAAGGCGGGAAAATTCAACATTGTCCGATCACAATGAAATTTGATTTCCAAATAGGTATTGATGTCACAACTTCAAAACTGATGTTGATAATTGTTGGCTGATCGCCATTTTTAAAATGGCTGCCAACCAAAAAAAAAAAGGCGGGGTTCAACATTGTCCGATTTCAATGAAATTAGGTTACAAAAAAGATACATTTTGTATTAATGTCGCAACTTCAAAACCGGTGTTGAAAATTATTTGTTGACTGTGATTTTCAAATGGCTACAAAAAGGCAGCATAGGTAGATCTTGATATGCTGAACATTTTTACAATTTACACTTGACCTCTCTGTCCGATTTCAATGAAAATTGGTTTAAAATAGATATGGATGTCATAACTTAAATATATTGTTTTAAAAATTTTCGTTGACCGCAATTTACAAAATGATGTCTTGACTTCAAAACTGGTGTCGAAAGTGGTCCATGCCAAGAACGTTTTTGTCAAAAAAGCCCACCAAAGAAATATAGTAAAACATGATCAGACTTTAAATACAGTTCAAGATATTGGTGGTGTTCGAGCTACCACAGTTTGAGAGACTGTTCAACTGTATAACTTACAGTTGCCTTTGTTTTGAATGTTGTGATTTCTATTTCCGTGCTTTGTATCTGTCTAACGTCATTGTTTTGTGTCTAACGTCATTGTTTTCTGTGTTCTCGTTTTGGCCATGTCTTTGGACTTCGATTTTTGTAAATTCCTTCGGTATTCTACTGCCTTCTTTACAATGTTTGCTTGTGGCAACTGAAAGCCAGGTGAGCGATACAGGATCCTGGGAGTCTATATATTTGAGTACATTCCATCACTTCAGGAAAATTGCACAGGCTGCAGAACCAAGGTGTCTAGGGACAGTTACTGAATTCATAACGAGAGATTTCTAGTTGATGACAGGTTTTCTTCCTGCCAAAACGGGCTATAACGCTTCTGCATGAGTCATGGAATCGGTTCTTAAAGAATTACAAAATCTCAGACTACACTAGTTTGCCTCAAATAGTCGGCAAGGTCATGGCCGCATTTCCTGCAAGTGATTTTGCTTAAACCTTAAAGATTAATTTACACTTTTAAACCGGCGATAAACCATCACAGCGAAAGTTGGGGCTGTGTTGGGACTTACATACTGATGAAATCTTCAGACGATAAACCCATTACTCGCAAATAAATCACAGAAGGATACATTCAACCATCAACAGTATCTTTGATCCACTTGGATTCCTTGCTACCGTTATCAATTGCAGGACACTGATGCTACGAGAGAGGTAATCTCAGAGACGGTCTACTGTTTCAGAGGACATAGCCCATGAAAGGGAAACATGGAGAAATTCTCTCAAACATACCAAGACTCTACGGATACCACGATAACACATCCACATGTGAGAAACCTGAGCAAAGCAGAGACCAAAGAGTTACATGTATTCGGATCCGAAAAGGCTGTAACAGCCGTTGTTTACCTTACAATTGTCGATGAAGATGGTGACTCACAATAGGGTTTCGTGATAAAGAAAAGGAAGTTGCTCCTATTCCTCGTAATGAACTGTGTGCAGCTGTCATCAGGGTGGAGATCGCGCAATGTGCCATAGACCACATGGACATCAAGGTTTAAAACAGTTAAATACTATATGGAGAGCAAGGTGGTTTTGGGGTACATCTGTAACGATATGATAGAAGAGGTTCTACATCTTTGTTGCCAACAGAAAATTCGGCAGTGCTGTACCCCCGGAATGTTCAGTGGAACTACTTTCCGATAGAGGAACCCTGCTGACTCGGTCACGAGATCGATACCAGCTTGTGGAATTAAACACAGGGAGTGGATAACCAGACCCAAACAGCTCTTGGCTACTGTTAACGAGCATATATCCACAAAAGACCATGGCCTAGTTAATCCAGACATGGGCAAAGAGGTCAGACCAGTGGTCAGAAGTGACAAGACAAATACCGTCACAAAATGACATGATATCCATGATATCGGAACAGACCGCTAAGGAAGATTTTCAGAGCGGTCAATACTTGTCAGAACAATAGCGCTCCTAAAGTACTTAGCCCGTGTGGGACTCAGACAACTGACCCTACAAAATGCATGAAATCTGATAAGATGCCGAAAACTTTGTCTATAGACAACATTCAACGAGGGGAACCACTCCCAAAAAAGTAGTCAGATAGTGAACCTTTATCAATCCCTTGACAAACAGAGTTTGCAAAGGGTTCGTGGGCGTATCAGCAAGTCCGACCTAACCCTCATGGAAAGGAAACCTCTAATTATCCCAAGACGTCACTGCAAAGCTACGCTCTTCATCAGGCTCTACCATGACAGTAGCTAATTTTAAAGAATATGATGAATACATGTGTGTGCGGTCGTCAGCGGAAAGCCAACAACATATATCCGCCCGATCATGGACATGATTTTTCTTATTGAAGAAAACTGTACATAAGTATATATTTATATATTTTTTTCATTGAGAAAAAACTATCGGTTGATGTATTGAGATAGTGCATTTATTCCATATTTTATTTAAATATAGGTATAAATATAATTATTGAAAGTTAGATATAAGACAGGGAATGTGATGCAACAGTTCGTTCTGTGTTTATATTAATATGCATTTGGGTGTTTTTAGAAAAAGTCAATTCTTTACACTATACAGCTAGCAATAAAACTTTTTACTTGTATAGGAAACATGTGACTGCCAGTGTGAGGGCTTTTTCTTAGTGTGCTTTACAGAAAACGCAGATCGTAAAATAGCACATATTTTAGTATAAAACACTTGGTTGGGCATAATCATGGAGTAATCATCGCTAATATACACTCAACTACAATTAGTCTTGTATTTTTTGTGTGAATTACGTTTTGATGTAGTTTAAACCTCATGTTGCAACCATCTTCTTATTTTCATTTGTATTACCCAGTCTCGATTTTTTATAAAATATACTCAGGGCCATGCTTGCTGAATCTGGTCCAGTATTCTACCCTACCGTTGACTACAATGAAAGCTTCATCCTAAAAAGTTCGCTAGAGTGTTAAAGGAGGCCTTCAGACTTCCGGAAAAAAATCACAGCATAAAGAGTCTACTCAGCAATTGCAGCATCAGTCCATCATCTATCTATATCTCCTCTTCATCATTAATATGGGTCACCAGTCTGAGCAGTTGGAAGAATCACTCATGGGCATTCAAGCGCAACGTGCCTTCCACCACCGACACATTTGTGCTAGCCATTTCCAATAGAATCATCCAGTAAGTTTGATAGATGCAAAGTGAATGTCGTGGTTTAGGCTCGAACTGAGCTATACATTAAAGAAATGAAGATTTACATGCAACTGCTGTTTGCCACCAAATCCCGCCGAGGTCTACGCCATCTTGGTTAAGGCTAGCAACCAACGGCCTCTTTGGGGAATTGAAGCAAAAACTAGTAGTTGGATTTACCTGTAAATAAATCATTGTTGATGCAAATTGCTGAAAATATGGAGCCAATGCATGGGTTTTCATTCATCATATCCGGAACCGGCAGCTGAATCCTGACCCGGTTCAACCGATCCCTGCAACTGCGTGAAGACAAGAAAAATGAGATGGCCTTGATGAACCTGGAGATGTACATCTCAACCCAATCATTCATGAAGCCAACAACTCCCTATGCTACTCCCCTTTCAACGGCCACCGCCAGTTTTCCATTACCCTGAGCACCGGCTCGTATGGCACTGACGACAACAACGAGGAGTCACAGTCTTTAGGTAGTTCGGGGGTCTAACAATTAAACGATAGATTTTTTCTTTTTTTTTGTTATTGAAAATGAATTGAAAGCACTCCAAAATTTAGAAAAAATCAATCGGTCACCGAACTCGTTTTCCAGGAGAAGCTTCCGAAATAGAAAGAGTTTGCCCATTCTAATATAGCCTATATAGGGAGAATATACAATTCTAAATTTTGTATGTGAATAAAACGAAATTTTTTGTGAAAATGCAGTATTTGAAAATATAAAATAAAAAGTAGGGATCACCGATCATATTTTTGAAAAAAAATAAAATAATGTTTATTTTTCCCTTCTTAACATTTCTTTACAATTATCTCCCCTTAATAAACTAAGAGTTTTCCAAAATTGATATCCTTCTCACACTGGAAGCATAAATGTTGCATATTTTACTTTATTTTTTTATCAATTAACCATTCAAAATCACGTTTAAAACATTTAAGAGATTAATTCGAATTTTAAACTGATGCGCAAGATGGATGTGCAGTTTTAGACACCCGAACCACCTTAACATGAATAAGAATAAGATCATCGTGGGAGCCAATAGCGCGATTCTGAGAGCAACACTTATCAAGTTCAGGAGCAATCAGATGGATTTCGATGTAAAAAACAGTATCAAAACGTGCTGAGGTTCGATCTTGACGCGTGAAGGGATTCCCGTGGGGATAAACACATACTACCACTTGTGCTTGCTCTCATAAGGCAATTGCCATGATGGAATGGATCATCAAACTCCTGCTGGTTCTCAGGAATATAATTGTTTATAACTATCGATTGTTGTTTTTCTAAAGGTATCTACAAACTCATCCTAATGTCATCGGTACTCATGAGATCGATTGGAAAGAAGCTGTACTGGACCGGA
>MJUU01053260.1:0-11364 GCA_002080025.1 Modiolus philippinarum | reverse complement strand
GAATTACTGGGTAATACACAATAAAGAAAAATAAGAATATGAATTACCGGGTAATACACAATAATAAAAAAATATTAACACACACAAAAATGAAAATTAAAATATGAATTACCGAGTAATACACAATGAATTACTAAAGTTAGATAACTCTGTCGTGAAAGTTGTATTACCCGGTAATAGTCAATAAACAGCCAGTTTATTATGTACTGACGTCGCATTGATTTTTGTTCCTGGTTTGTGTAAACATATATATTTATTGATATAAATAACTAATACACAATACGCTTGGCTTGTCATTTAAATCTATTTAAAACTCATGTCATAATAAATAGTATACAGCATATATGATATGTAATAAATATAAATTATCAATAAAGAGCCAGTTTATTATGTATTACTATGTAATAGCCAATACTTTAAGAATTTAAATTTAATATGTGAATAAATGATGAATCGATCTTAGTAACTGACTTCACAACAAACATGTAAATATTTATAGTATATTGATCAGCGAACTACAACTTTTCGCAAGGGAAGAACTGCTTTTAAAATTTGATTTTAGTATGTATTATTGTTTTTTATGTCTTGTCTTTTTGTAATAAAGTATTTTTAATGTCAAATGAAAATTTTGTTTAAACTGTAATTAACAAAAAATACCCTTAAAAATGAAGCACACAACAGCCCCAGATTTACCATTATATCCAGAATTACCTACAGAAGATGGACAAAATTATAGACTACAAAAAAATAACAGAAATAGAAAAAACATTAATAAATGAGATAGATAAACGTAAATCATTATACAAGAAATATAAACGTGGAATTAATGCTACTGACGGAGTTGATACTACTTTAATATCAACCTCTGTTGTTTTAGCAGGTGTAGGAATTGCAGTGCCTTTTTTACTTCCCATACAAATTACAGCTGTTGCATGTGGAGGTTTAGGTGCTTGTGTTAAACTTGTTAGACGTAAACTTACAACAAAATCAAAAAAACATTATGAAATTAATCAATGGCAGAGAGTAAGTTAAACAGTATAAAAGATTTAATATCAAAATCTTTAACTAATGGACAAATAAATGAAAATGAATTTAAATCAATTTTAGATGAATTGGAAAAATATAATGAAATGAAAGAAAATATACGTAAAAAACAAACACAAACAAGAATGAATGATGAAGAAAGAAAGAAATTGATTGAAGAAACAGAAGCAAGAGTAAGAAGTGAATTAAAAAAAAAATGGAAAATTTCTAATTTTCTTTAACAAAATTACTATAGTAAATGACCCTCCACCAAAATATGAATAAAAAATTTTGTTTAAAAAATGGCTGAAGGAGGAGAAATTGAAATGAAGGATTTAGGTAGACAGGATGAGTATGATGACGATAACGAAGAAGAAACTTCTTTTTAAGATATGGAAACTCACCAGGATATAAATAAATATGATGAACAATTAAAATATGCATCACCAGAAGATCAAATAACTTACAAAAGTAAAATTATCAAAATAATGGTAAAAAGATTCTATGATTATAATGAAGAATTAGATTTAAACAAAAATCATGGAGATTTCCTTTTAGGGAGAGATAATAAGGGAAGAATTAATTTATATGTAAGGGATGGATATGGAAAGGAAATTAGATTATCACATTACAACGAAGGAGTATTAGAATTTTATAAATTTAGCACTCTTCAAGGAAACTATGGAAAGGGTGGTGTTGATTTTATCAGACATGTTTTAGATGTAGAAGATTATAAACTTCCTGAAGGAATAAAAGAAAGTAGAGCAGAGCTTCATAGAACAATAGATAGACCGCACCCCTGGAGCGTAGCAAGTCGTAAAGTCAATACCATAGGAGAAAATATTCCTTTAAAAGATATAACTTCCCAACAAGAAGCAGAAGAACTTTCAGAAACATCAAGTAATGCGGAAACATTTGTGAAAGAAATAGAATCATCGTTTATTGATAAAGAAACATCGTTTATGGATAAAGAAACCCAAACATATATGACAAAGAGGGAAGTGGATGGTGTAATTAAAGCAATGACAACAAATAAAGAAGAAATTGCAAATGAATTAGTAAAACTGAATGAAATAAATAAAGAAATAGCAAAAGAAAAAGAAAAATTAGAAAAAGCTAAAGAAAACAAAGATGAATATCAAATAAAAAAAATAAGTAATCGAATAATAGATTTGGAAATTGAGAAAAGTGGAATGTTAGAGGTAATTAATGTTAATAGAGATAAACTACGTAACCAGTTAGATAGAATTAAACAGACAATACGTAAAATATTAAGCGAAGACACAACATTAAGCGAAAAAATTAAAACATTATTCAGAGAACAAGGAATAACAATAGTTAGTGTTTTAACTGCTTTTGGGATGATTATTGGTGTTATTGTTGAGGCAATTATTCCTTCTGGTAGCGGAAGTAGTCCTCCACCTCCACCTCCTTCAGATAAAACAGATGCAAAAGATTGGATAAAAAAACAATTAAAAAATCTTGGAAAACTATTAGCTAAGCTTGCAGGAAAAGCAGCAGCAGCCTTGCCGGGAATTATTGGTTCTATTGTGTCTTGTTTGTTATCTACAACTGGAGAAATTGTTTCTTGGTTTGGAAATAATTTAATAGTGTTTCTTATTTTTGTTGTTGGATTAATTTATACTTCTGCAACAGAATATTTAACTTTTAAAACTCATAAACAATAAAAAAATACCAACACCCCCAACTATTAAAGCTATTTTACTTTCTTCATGTTCTATATTCGGTTTATCTTGAACAAATTTATTAGAAGGTTTTGGAATATCATGAACAAGTTCTGGTAAAGATTTTTTTGTTTTTGTTCCATCTAGTTTATATAAAGAATGAGAAACTTGTTTATTATTTATTTCATCATTAAAGCCTAGTTTTTGATCTTTTGTTTCTATTACAATTTTGTTATTATAACCAACAATTGTTGGTATTTGTAATCTCATATCACTTGGGGACATATATAACCCAATACCATAGACATAATTAACCTTGCTTCTAGCATATTTTAAGACACGTTCATAATGTGAAATCTGAGAGGGTAAATCTATGGGACTATTAATAGCATCTTGAACGTTTGTTAAGAATTGTTTTTGAGCGTCAAATCCTGTACCTATTGTTAGTATATCTGCACGTGTTTGAGATTGTGCTCCTAATAAAGCCCATACAAACGTTCTAATACTTTCATTAATACGTTCAATGCCTACTTTTGTAAAACCTTCTGATTTGTCTAAAAATAAATGTTTTCCAAGCCATATTTATATCTATTGTATGCTTAACTGAATCGTTTATATTTAATAATTGGCCATTCTGAGAATGATTCATTCTATATTCAGCACTTGGTTTATAGTATTGGGTAAAACTTCCTAAACCATGACCAGCTTTTTCTAATTTTTGTCTCCAATCTGTATTAGGAGAAATTTGAAATTCATTACATATTTTTTGATATGCTGCTTTGTCATATGGGTTCTTGTAATAACAGAAAGAAGAATCAGTTGGTAAAGGTGATTTAAGTTCTTTTAAGATTCTGGCAATACAATAATATAAATGAAACAAATATATTGAATTGGTAAGATTTGAAGTGTTTTGTATATGATCATCATAAGAAACACCACATCCTGTAGTTGCACACCAGACTGCAAAGTTTAATTGACATTGCCACCAATCAAACGAAGAATGAATCCATGTTTTCCATGGTTCGTTGTGGTGTAATGTTGGGTTTTGATATTTTCGAAATAAATCGGGGAAAGTTGTTTTGAAGTTCTCTTTTTGATTAACAAATATTAATTGATTAACAAGATTTTGACCGGAGGGAAAATTTCCCAAATCTTTTTCAGAATATTTAGTGTGAGGATTATACGATGCATAAGGATTATATTTAAATTCTTTCTTCATTTTTTATGCTAAAAAATGTACCATACTATTTCAAATATTAATAAAACAATAAACTTACAAAAATATATTGATAACAGAGATGGTAACAAACGTATTGGTTTAAAACAAATAACATATTGCGTAGGTTGGTATAATATTTTAAATGAACAACGTTTAAAAAAAATTGGAGAGAAACAACCTATAAGAATTACCGACGGTTATTATAGTTTTCCACAAATAGCGGATGAATTTTCAAAAGAAAATATTAAATTATCCGTAAATGAAACAAATGGTATTGCTTCTTTAATCACACCTTTTGAATTTAAGATTAGTAAAAGTTTAAAAAATATGTTGGGATTTCAAAATAAAAGTATATTTGAAATACTCGAAAAACATTATGGAAACAAACCCGTAGATTTTGCTATTTATAAATCATTATATTTACATTTAGAACAAGTTAGCACTTTTCATAATTATCTTGATGGTGAGCCGAATACATTATTGCCTGTTATTCCAGTTGAAAACAAAGAGTTTGGAGATGTTATAACGGTAAAATTTGAAAATCTAGATTATAAACGTTTAGTAAATGGTGATATAACAGAATTTAAATTAGAAATTTGAGATGAGGATAATAAAAAGATAATTAATCATTTACCAATTAATTGTGTTTTAGAAATTATCTAAGGGTACCGCTTCGCTAATAATTTACCTATTAAAATGAGTATATTTGGAGTTAAAAAAAACAAGTAGATGCATCGGAAATATTAAAAATGAGGACCGAGATTAAAATAATGGAAATTAATAATAATTTATTATACGACAAAATTCAGGAAATAAAAAATATGAAGAACGAGATTGAAGTATTGAATACTAATCATAATTTATTATACGATAAAATTGAAAATATAACAGACAGAAAAATAATAAATATATTTGCTGGAAGTTATGGACCATTGGTGAGCGGTCAAGTGTTTAGTTTTGGTTTTGGTAGGGGTGATTTTGTAATGAATTTTTCAGGAGAGATATTAGGTCGTAGTTTATCATGTTTTAAAACAAACAAAGATTATGTATCTGCCATGGTAAGTGTTAATGGTGATAAGAAATTTGGTTATGTAATAAGTTCGGATAAAGATTTTTATGAATATGTGAACTTTAAAACACCTTTAAAAGTTGAGGCTGGAGACAGAATAAGTTTTATTAATGAGATGGATAATTCTGGAAGTCTCAATACTCTAGTATCAGCGGTAATTGAATTATTTTTATAAACTCTATTTTTATCCCTTAAAAAATGTCGACTTACGGAGAAAAATTAAATCCTAACAGAAAATTAAGAGAACCTCATGCTGCAAAAGGTATTCGTCAAAGTGTTAAAATAACTAATAATCCTTCAACTATTGATAAAAATGAACAGTTATTAGTTAGATTTCCTAATCTAAGTAGTAATGATGTTATTGTTCCTGGAACAACCATATTAACTTTTGAATTAGAAATTGAATCTAAAGATGCAAATTCTACAATATATCAGAACATTGGAAGAGCAATAGTTAAAAAAACAACAATTGAAATAAGTGGGAATGATGTTATGTCAATTGATGATAGTGATATTTATCATTGTTATGTAGATTTGTGGAAATCTACAACAAAACGTACAAATATGGTATATCAGGGAATTGGTACTGAAAACATGTTAAAACATAGAGTTGGAGCAGGAGTTAAAACAGAAAATGTAGGAGACCAAGCCAAAGCGAAAACATTCAAAAACAGATTTTGTATTCCACTAGATTTTGAATTATTAGAAACTAACATGCCTTTTTACCAAGCTGGTCTCGGGGACAGACTTGAATATGAACTTACACATTCAACGACTACAACAAAGTTATTCATTCAACAGATGCAGATGCAAAATATAAAATTAAAAATATTTGTTTAGAATTTGATATGGTTTCTAACCCTGAATTAGCAAGACAAATAAAACAACAAATTGACGGTAAAATGGTTATATTATGTGACAGAATATTAAGACATAGAAAAATACCCAAAAACAAAAAAGATACACTCTGTAACATTAATCTAAATACCCCAGCTAAAAGTATGAAAGGTGTTCTAATGTTATTCGAAGATCCTGAAAGAACAAGTACTGAAACTTATTATAATCCTGAAATTACAAAAGTAGAAATAACAATAGAAGGTGTTCCAAATCAATTATGCAGTCAAGGAATGGAAGAATATCAACAATGGAATGAGATAAATAAATTCTTTGCTCTGAATTGAAAAAGAAATAAAATAACAGACACAGTTGTAAAAGATGAATGTTTATCTGATACAACAATAAAAAAATACTTAACAACTAATTATGGCTTATGGTTAGATTTACGTTCAACGGATGATAACTCACTACACGGTTCAGGTAGGAGAATCGGAAATGTCTCTGAAGGTATTACCATTCAAATAACGAAAAAAGAAGGAGCTGATAAACCGATAAATGTTTATATTTTTATTATACAAGATTCGCAAATAAATTTTGAAGATGGAAGATTTAAAGAAGTAAATTATTAATTGATCAAAGAGAATGACTTTTTAATTTTTTATTTTATTTATTAAGTGTGGGTTTTCCCTTTAAAAATGGAATTACCAAAATATCCTCATTGTGCAATTATTTGTGGAAGAACTGGATGTGGTAAGACTGAATTTGTCCTTGATTTATTAGAAACAGAATATCTTCAAGTGTTTACATATATTGTTATACTTTGTCCAACTATTCAATGGAACAAGGCATACAAAAATCGTGAGTGGATTGGTGATGTTAGAAACCCAAAAACAAAAAAAATAATACTTGTCAATCCTATTTGTAAATACGGAGAAGAAAAACTACAAGAACTATTAAGAATGTTCTTTAATAAATATGCAGGATATCCAGCATTATATATTATAAATGATTGCAGTGCAACAAAAGAATTAAAAAAGAAAAGTGATATGCTGGCTGAACTTGCATTTTCAGGGAGACATGCAGAACAATCGGTATGGGTAATTACACAAAAATATAATTCAGTGTTAAAAGATTTAAGAGAACAAACAGTATAGTTATGTTTATTTCGTACAAAAGATAGAAATAGTTTTTACAATTGTTTAGAAGAAAATGATGTTATTCCTACTTTGGAAGAAAGACAAAGAATAAAAGAAGAACTTAAAAAAAAATAAACATCGTAAATTAATATTAAATATAGATTCACCTACTGGTTATTGGGTAATTGATTAAGCGAGTGAATAGTTTATTAAATTTTATTTCTTTAAAATGAAGAGAGAAGAATTTGATAGATTGTTAAAAAAACAAAAAGATCATAATACACAAAAATGGACCGACTTAGAAATTGATAAAATTTACAAAATCACTGATTATAAATATGTTAATACATGTTTTGGTAAGAGTGTAATTTTATCTGTCGAATATAACGGTGAAGTTTGGTGTCCTTCTCATTTTGCTGAAAAGATAGAAAACAAAGATACTCCTTTTTATGAAAAACCACTCGGGTTAAAACATGTAAAAATAATAAAAAAAAATAAATATCATGGTTATGATTTAGTATTTCCAAAGAAGAAAAAAACTAATGCTTAAGAAATGCTTAAGAAATTTTTTAGTAATGCTTAAGTAATGCTTTAGAAATTTTTAGTAATGCTTAAGAAATGCTTAAGTAATGCCTAAGAAATGCTTAAGTAATGTTGAAAAAAATAGCAATAAAAAGCAATGCTATTAGAAATACTTACAATTATAACAAACACTGCAGTATTATCATTAGTTGGTTATTTTGTATTTAGTTTTTTTAAACTTAAAAATAAAATATATAAAATGAACGCTGAAGAATTTCCAAGTGAGCAAATCGTTGAAAACATAGATATTGATGAAAATGACAAACAAGAAAAAAAAACGTGAACGATTATCAGCCGTTGTTGCTGGTGGGGGTAGTAAACAATATCTTGGTAAAGAATTACAATTGTCAGAAATTGATACAATGACACCAGAACAAATACATAAATTATATTGTAAATATGAGGCAAGATTAGGGGCTAGTATGACCAAGACATTAGGAAACTCTTTTATTAACTTATATGTTATGGGTGTGTCAAAGTACTTTAACGTTGTTAATCCACCAAATTAATTGCAAGACTTAGGGGAAGATCCTTTTATCAATCACGCTTTAACTAATGTATGTTGTGAACTGTATTATAGATATGGAATGTATCTTGCTCCTTTTACTGCAATGTTAACAACAGCAAGACATATTGATTGCCAAAAAAAGACGAAAATAATGACATAAAAAATGACGAGTGAAAATTCTGAACAAGAAGAAAACAAAGAAGAAATAAAAGAAGAAATAAAAGAATCTAAAAAACCTCAACAAAAAAATCCAAAACGAGTAGCCGCTGGTAAGAAAGGTGTAGAAGCAGGAAAGCTAAAAGCTGATATAAAAAGAAAAGAAGAAGAAAAATTAAAAAAAGAAAAAATAGAATTAAAACAAGCTGGTGAGCTTCAAATAACAAAAGATACAGATTCGTTTCATCATCTATGTCCAACAAACGGATACACTCCGAACAAAAATTACATACCATTATGTTTATCAATTGTAGTTGTTGGATTAGGATTGTTCTTTTATAACCAAAGTGATAAACAAGAAAAAATGATTAGAGAAATCATGTTAGGTAAAGAAAAACCAAGCGAGCAAATCTCTTTAAAAAAAACAGAAAAACAAAAAGAAATTGACCCGTTTGAAATTAATTAATTTTATTTTTTTAAAAATGGGAAAAATAGAAAAAATAGATACAATTATAGACGTGTTAATTTTTTCAGCGTTATCTTTAGGAACTATAAATAGTTTTTTAATGTTATATGAATTATATAAAAAAGAATTAAAAGAAGAATTAAAAAAAGAAATAGAAGAAAAAATAAAACATGATAAATTTGAAAAAGAAATAGAAGAATTAAAAAAATAAGAACAGAAATAAAAAAATTAAAAATTTAATATATAAAAATGGCAACACCAAAAGACGGAAAACAAATAGCAAATATGTTATATCATGCTGGAGTGGAAACATTATTAACAGTTGGGTATTCCGAAATAGGTAAAAAAGTATTTAGAAGGTCAGCACCAAAAGTAGATTTTAACATGAATGATATTTTTATGTTATCCATTGATATACTGCTTGCAATGGCAACAAAAGACATGTTGATTAAGCAAGGCATTATACCTGCTGATATTATGAAATAATAAACAAAAAATGATTATTTTATTTTATTTTCTTAAAAATGGCAAGTGCTTTAATAATGATGCTTGGTGGGGCAATAACAAACGCTTTGGCATTTTCTGGTAGTAATTATTTATTTTCACACATTGGTAGTGATGCAAATGAAGAGAAAATAAGACATGATAAAGCAATAGAAAAATTAGAAAAAGAAACAGAAGAATGGAATAAAAGAAGAATTCAAAGATTAGATTATATTAATAAACAATTAAAAAAAAAGAAAATCATGCTGTTCAAACTTTTGATGATGTTGATCAAGCTATGAGAGAATATTATAATGTTACGGGTAAACAATTGGATTTACCCTCAAATTCAGTTTTAGATCTTAAACCAGAATTAAGTGATTTTTATACTCCATCAGAAGATCAGAAAAATAGAGAGATTGCATTTGTTGTTGGTGGTATGGCATTAACTAGCTTAGTTGCTTGGAAATTAAAATAAGAAAATGTTGATAAAATTATGTTTTTTTCTAATAAATTAAATTAAATTTCAGGACATGTTTTTTCGAAAACATATTCATAAACTTTATCTGGTCTAATAAAAGCATCCCAATCAGGAGGAAACTTAGATAACTTTTTACCTTCGAATTTTTTCATTATTTTCATTTGTTTTGATATCAAAGGACATTCTCCATCATCTCTTAAACAACATATCTGATAATCTGATAACATTATTCTTCCTAATATAACTTTAGCATCCGGATCATCTTTCTCGGTATAAGCTTCAATCATTTTTAAAATAAAAATTTGAATTAAACCGATTAATATCCATAAGGAAAACTTCTAATTAGATTTTCATTTTCTTTAAAAACCATTCTTTTATCAAACATATAATCATAAGCTTTAACTTGTTTAACTGTTTTAAGTTTATGATCTTTTCCTATTTTTATGTTGTCATATTTTACAGTTTCATATTTTTCATTTTCATCAGTAACTATTTTTATCTTTTTATCAAATGTAATCTTTTCTTCTACTTCAGCATTTAATCTAAAACCTTTACAACAGCTAACTAGTTTTTCTGTATCTAATTTCATAGAATAATCTTTTGGGCCAGCAGATATAAATTGTTTTATAAGATTAGCATTATGTTTTGAAACGATTTCATCTGTTAAATCTCCTAATTTATTTCCCATCATACTTTCTATCCTTTTACAAGCTTCAGAACCATCATCGTTGTAAATACAAGAATCTGTATCCATGTATAAAACTCTTTCTTGTAGAATATCCAATAGTTCATATAATTTTAATCTAGCATGTGCTGTTGTAAACAAAGCTATATAAACATTTACACTTGGATTAGGCTTAGAATATTCTTCTTTATTTTCATATTCAGTTAATACAATATCTTCATCTAATATCATAGTACTTATATCTTTATATTTTTCATTGAATACTATTTTAGTTAAATGTTCCAAATTAAAACAATATTCTTTTTGTGTAAAATTATCTCTCATACCAAAATGCCCCCATAAATTATTTAAACATATTTTAGCTATAAATCTTAATCCTGAATTGTATTTAACTTTGGCAATATCTAGATCATAAGCAGTATTATCTATAATATATTGTATTTTTGTTTTACATTCTTTATCGTTTTTACAATCAGTTTTACAATATTTAGGATTACATTTACATCCTGAAGCTTCTTGTTTATATTTCATAAACGTATCTACATAAAGTTTAAATATATCTGTAGATGTTTTTTCAAAATGTTCTAGTTCATATATTTTTTGCAATTGATAACCTTTTTCTAATGCTTTATCTATTTCTATTGTAGACCATGTACCTACTATAACTCTTTCCTCATCAGAATGTATACATTTTTCATTTTTAATATTTTTACATTCTTTACAATGTTTAGTGGCATGTGTTTTATCATATTTAGTTAAGGTAGGATCATTTATGTGTGTACATTTAACAGATATTTTATTCATACATGTTCTACACAAACCAAAAAGTAAATTATGGGTTTTATCACTAGTTAATTGTTTATATGGTAAAACAGGATGATATAATTTTTTATGAGGTAATATTTTACATTTCATTATTCCAAAATAGTTATTTTTGATATAATCATCCAAAGAAATATTGGTATATGTAACAGGATGTCCTTAGAATATTTACAATATTTATTTACTGTAGGATATAGTGAACAAAAATCTAC
>MJUU01053259.1:79200-90682 GCA_002080025.1 Modiolus philippinarum | reverse complement strand
AAAACGTTTTTTGAAAACCTACGGCTTTTTGCCATATCAACTACTGGTCTTCCATCTTCTGGTGTTCTTTGCTTGGTCTCTGGATTTTAATTTAATTATGTAATCTTGTGCCTCTGCTCCTTCGGTATTCTACTGACGTCGTTTTCAAGTCAATGTGATTTAAAAAAAATAATTCTTTTCTTTCAATTGCACCAAATATGAATATCTTTTTTCACCGAATCCTGGTTAAATAAACCAGGGAGTACTGACTTTATTTCATTATATGGAAAAAAGATTACAGAATCTACAAAAATCAGCTTTCTGCTTAAATCCTCTTAGTTATTTGTTCTCTATCAGATTTACTCGTTTTTTGGGTTAATGGACTTCAAAATGTTTGGTTTGATCTGCACTGATGAGACATAATTTGTAGAAATGCGCATATGCAGAAAATATATCAATAGTAACTTTGGTATTTTGTTACTTTAAACACCGTTTCACACTGTTAGTGCTTTAGTTATGTGGCGTTCTTGTCCAGTTTTGTTTATTTGTTTTGTCTTTGTCATACTTTCTCAATTCGTGTTGGATGTGAATTGCCCTGATTTTGGATTATGATTTAAGAATTCCCCTTTTCCTCGTTCTTCCTTGGGTATTCGTTTGCCGATATATTCAGTACTTTAGTTCATTTAATGAAATATGATGTATACTAACAAATCGTTAGATTTTTTGAGAATCCACATTTGTTTCATTAACCGTTCTTTGCTCTGTCCTTAGCTGATTTTGTCTTTTCATTTTGAGCCTCTTTGATATTTTGTTCTCTATTAAAGGTTCTCTGCATCTTTTGGCTGAGGTCTTTTGAATATAAAAAAGAAAGGAAATGGGGTAAATGTCAAGGAGACAACATCCCATCTCCAGGTTAAAACGACCCAAAACAAAGCATCTAGGGGGTCATCGCACGGTCTTCAACACAGTGAGGAGCCTAACACCATGAAGCAAGCCCTAAATGGCCCAAAAAGGTAAAAAAGTGAATAAATCAATGGAAACAAAGCACATCAAATAACCCGAATATCAAGAAACTAAAATTTTATAAGAAGACAAGGACAAGCCAATGACCAACATATTCCTGACTTGGGACAGGATTTTTGATTTTGATTTGACTTGATCTGCATTGAAGAGACATAAGTTGTAGAAATGTATATCTGCAGAAACTAAATTTACAGTAACCTTGTTTTCTTTGTTATTCACCGTATACTTAAGGAGGTCGTCTTTGAGGGCATTGATTAAGCCAGTAGCTTGAAAGATATCTATATGATTTGCATTTGGCTATGTACCTCTGTTTGCATGGGCATTTATGTAGCTCTGGTACCAAATAAATACAAGGCAGTTTAAAATCTCATACAAGGACAACGTGTATAAATAGTAAAACTACAACACCCCAATTCCCAGGGATTGTTAGTCTTTTTTCCACTTCCGCAATGGAAGAGGAGGTCTGGCGTGCCATAAAACCAGTTTAAACTGCAATTGCTTTTGAAATGCCTGTACCAAGTCATCACCATTGTGATCGACATTTTTGGTGGCTTCCCCTGATTTGTCTTTTTGTGTCATGGACTTTCGTCTCGACAGCTCTGTTGTTATTACACCCCCCCCCCCCATTTCAGAATCAATATAACTTCATAAAAATGGCCACATTGTCAGATCGAAAGCCTATCAATTCGGAGAATTAATAAGCATTATATAAACATATAGTGAAGAGAAACTTTTGATCGCATGGATACAACAAGTGCTATTTTGCAAAAATCATATTACCAAATAGGCTGAAAACGACTAAAGGTCTGTACTATCAAAATATTATGCTATAACTGTGCATATAGATACCCAGATGACAGTATTAAAATTTCAGAGTTTAAGGATTTTCTGAATATTTTTATTTACGTTAAAACGAATAACACTTTTGGATAATTTGCGTAATTTGGATAAAACAGGTTCATTCAAGGGCTAGTTAACGAAAAAGTAAAGAAAAGAAACAAGTCTTTCATCAAATACATTTTACAAATATGATCTATTTTTTATAATATTTATCAATTTAAGACTTTCAGGCATAAAAAATACTAAAATTCAAAGAGAGAGGGAGAGAGTCCTGGTATACTTTTGGACCTGTACCTTTATTCTGAAAAACTAATGAAATTCAACTATGTGGAAGACATCATTTGTTGTAGGCAAAAACAATTCTTATATATCAAAACTATACGAACATCATGTTAATTTCAAGTTTTTAAAATTGAGGTCTGCAATGAACTTATTTTCTATTGCCATGTCTCAATTCGAGACACACAAGCTGTCGAAAGGACAAACTGCATGGATTTGATTTATTTTAACTAAGGCATTTATTTATCATTAGTACAGTGATTTTGTACATAAGAATAAAGGAATTACCTTGAAACCTTCTACGTCAAGGAAATGTTCAACCACAACCACTGTTAAAGTTGAAGTTTTTTTTCTTTGGTACCAGTTGCTTAGAAGGTCAGTTTCCAGAAAACATGGTTATATCCTTTTCGTTGGGCTGACGCCTGCTTCATTTGTCTTTGTCTTTTGCCGCTATATTGTTCTATTTCTCTTTTAAAATTTTGGTACCAGATTCTTGCCTCCGAATTTCGTTTGACATTGCAAGTGACTCAAATATATTTTACCATTCGTGACCAAGTGAACGTCCACCTTCCCCTTTCCTAAGAGATGCAAACATGCATATTAAAATAATCAGTTGCAGTTAAATTAAAAATTCACATTTGTTCCAAAAAGAAATCTGATGTTATCTAGAAACTTCGAAATTTTGTTTAAAGATAGGGAGTATCTCCTGTCCTTATCTGGTCTTGGCTTCATATTTAGATCCCATTTCCTCTTGGTAAGGCGTCTATATCAGTTATACATCTTTCGGTTAATGGATTTCGATATGTTTAGATTTGATCTGCACTGAAGGGACATAAGTTGTTGGGACGGTCAGCACTGAAGGGACATAAGTTGTTGGGACGGTCAGCAGCAGAATCTAAATAACAGTAACTTCGGTATTTAGTTCATTGTTGTAATGCATGGCTTCTGACTATCATAAAACGCTACAAAATTGACAATACTGACGATATAATTATCATTGATTCGAATTATTACCTTTTAACAATTTATGTCTCAAAAAGAAAACAAAATGAAAGGAACGAAAAATCTATTTTAAAAAAACTGAAATAGAATAGACTTTTAATTACAAAACTACAACCTACGGTAGATTGAATTATATATATATATATATGATAAAAATGTAATTAAGATATATCAGATCGAATATCAAAAGGAAAAAAATTCTACATACTTTACAACTATAAAAAATAAATTGAAATAAAAATATGAAATAAAATTTCAATAATTCAAAAAACCTTACAGACAAATTTGACATAGTTTTGGCGAATTTTTAAACGTTCTAATTAGTAGGCATTATCTGTTGGAAATGTAATAATATGCTCTCAAAATTCAATTAAAATAATATCAATCAATGAATAATACATATTTTTATAAAAACTGCAATTAAACTATGATTGTCAAAATTCTCACATTTCTTCGTTCGATTTTTAGGATATTAAGTCATGAAATGTACCGTTACCGACCCCTTCTGTGTTTCATTGTTACATCTTTTTATCATAGTCTTTTTGAGTATTTTAATTATTTTATTAATTGTGTTTTTGTAGTACTTCAGTTAAAAAGACATGAATTATATGAATAAAGCATTCTTAAGAATCATACCTTTTCTAGGGCACAAGTTACATTAATTGTGATGTGTGCAATAACTTAGTTATGAACTATATTATCTAGATAAATATCACAAGCGGTGACAAATAAGAAAACAAAAATTCACTCCCAAAACCTAATGGATCATGTTTAAAGTGTATCCACGATTAAACACAAAGATGGCAGTAGCGCTGTTCGTCATTTAGCAATGATTTCCGATCCCACTGGTGTTATAGACTGTCTAGAAATTATTATTGGGTAAAAAAACAAAGGTAGTAGAAAACCAAAGGAACAAATCAATGGCAAAAACGAGAACACAGATAACAAAGACAAAAAATGAGACAGCCACAAGGCACAAAGACATTCAGAACAAATGCACTCAAATATTAACAAAAGTTTATTGTTGAAGATGTCACTTCATGGTGACTTCAAGATGAAGAACAAATACTAGAATAAGATCATTGTTCCATTGCTTACATATATTGTCGAAATGGCCATATACAGAAACTTAATTTATAATAACTTCTGTATTTTTTTCTTGTTACCACTGTATCGATGCCATTGCTGGTGGATTGTTTGTCCAAGGGTATTCTTGTTACCACTGTATCGATGCGATTGCTGGTGGATTGTTTGTCCAAGGGTATTCTTGTTACCACTGTATCGATGCCATTGCTGGTGGATTGTTTGTCCACAAGGGTATTCACCAGCCCAATATTCAGTTTTTCGGTGCTGAACGAAAGCCGATTTTATTTGGAAATTTGCGATATCTATATGTAAATAATTGTTGAAAACTAAGGAGTATCTCACTCGTGCAAAGCTCTGTCCTTGACTGTTTTTGGATTTAAAAATAAGATTTAAGGTTATTTGTACTCTATCAGTTTTTTTGACATCTTTGAGTTTATGGCCTTCCTAGTTTTTAGCTTTTTTCTGCACTGAAGAGACAAAAGTTGGCGAAATGGTCATATGTAGAATCTAAATTTACAGTAATTTCGGTATTTTTGTATCTGTTATTATGATGCAATTTTAGAGGCTGTCTCAAGTGTATTTACTCCATATCCTTTAATTGTTTATTGGCACATTTTCTGTAGTTGTATACAAACACCAACTTAAACTTTATGATTTAATATGACTTCAACAAATAGGAAAATGCAGAAAAAGATATAAACATCAATGATGACGAAGGAAGTTTTTCTATTTTATGTTAATTGATGTCAAGTCACGGTCCATTTACTCATCGGCAAACGAATACCGAAGCAAGAACGAGGAAAGGAAAAATTCTAAAATCATAAATCCAAAATCACGGCAATTCACAGCCAACACGAATTGAAACAGTATGACAAAAGACAAAACAAATAAACAAAAATGAACAAGAATGAATATTATATTCATTCTCTAATTTCTAGAAAATTTAACAAAGCCTGACCGATGTGATAAAAATATTTCTCATCTCTAAAGAGAGAACAACTCGCGTACAATTTCCCGCCAAATCTAATAGGAACATAATCTTTTGTGTTTTGCATTATGTCAATAGAGAAATATTTTCTTGTGAACTTGAACACATAAATTATGAAATTTCTTTCATCTTATTAAATAATTTTTTTTCGAATGTTAAAAAAGTCGGCAAACCTCGTTTTCAAATATTTGCAAAAATTTATTAAACTCGATGTGAGAAATTTCATAATCAACTTAGTTTCGTTGTAGAAACTATATTTGTAATATATCGGATATCATTTTTGTAAAATCAAATCTATACTTTTAAAAGTTATAAGATGTCTAAGTATTAAAGAAGTGTATGTGTTTGTGCCACGGTACAAGTGTGTGTGTGTGTGTGTGTGTGTGTGTGTGCAATATTATAATTTGTACAAAAATAACGAAGTTACTTTGAATTGAGTTTCTGTAGATGACCGTTTAAACCATGATGTCTCTTCAGTGCAGAAAAATCAAAGATAAATGCATGAACGCTAATAGATTACAAAAAATCAACGGAATCTAAAGACAACTAAAGAAAACACAAAACCAATAGGATCCATAGACAACCAGAGAACATATAGCCAATAGGGTCTAAAGACAAATATAGAACATGTAACCATAAGAAATTAGAAGCAAAGCTTAGCACGATAGATGTACTCATTATGTATGTGATCGTTATATTGCCATGTATTCATGATTATGATTTTTGTTCTTACTTCGTTATTCCCGTCAACAATTTTCTTGGAAAGCACTCCTTGACCCATATTTCATGACATTTCGTTTCATTTCTTCTTGTTCGAGATAATTGTGTTGTAGTTAGAAGTCTTACTTAATTGACTTTTAGTCGTATGGTTATTTTTTTCAGGTTTTTATTTTCATGTTAACGCGGATGTAATTGGGCACCCCAAAGCCTGTTTAATCTTAGTACTGGCTTTCACAGTGTCGTACCAAGTCCGGCTGTCCAGAGTGCTTCCCCTTTGTCTTCTGTCTATTTATTTGTTTTTCTGTTGTGCAGTACTCTGGTGAATTGTGGCCTGTTATTAAAATGTTCAGTCAGTGTGAGAGTTTTCTGTTTTAAATTAGTAATTATACACTTGTCGAGCTTGTGATTACCTCTTCTGAAGATCGCAATGATACTCCCCGTCGTTATGCTAAATTGTCCTTGGTTTGATGGTTATAGTATCGAGTTGGGTGTACCCATAACAAATGGCAATACTGTCAAGTATTCTTGAGTGAAAATGTCAGCCCCTTTTAAAACGTCTGATTATATTTTCGAATATTTGCCAACACCTAGTGAGTTGTGTACTCACCACTTCTGGAGCGCCTAATGATATATTCTCTCATTTCCCCTTGTCTCTGATGCTGTTCAGTGAATTACAGAAAAAAGATTTTGTTTGAAGTACCATGTATATTAAATATATATTGTTGTTGGAAGTAATTACAATACACCAAAAGTTGTACTTAATTTTAGCTCTGTAGATAACTGATATAAATCAAACATTTAGAACACAAAAATTAAACAATTGCAAATTGTTTTAATTTGGATGTCCAAATTGATGACTTCAAATCAAAACCACCTGATTGTTCTTGTATCTCTTCCCCATTTATATACGCTCCTGCTGGTCACGTTATTACAGGGGACCTCAACATCGTAAACAATGAGAAAATACGTGATCTCTTCACAAAAGGTTCAAAATATCGTGAACCCCAACCCATCAATTGGAAACATAACTTTAAAATATTGATGGACGCAGTTGAGGAATACGCCAAACAATGGGCTAAGAGAGAGAAGGAAAAAGTTGAAACACTGTTCGACTGGATCAGGTCCATAAAGTCATTGATTGCAGCTCGAATGAGGCGCCTAAAGACAACCATGAGCCCTAATTTAAAAAGCATATTCGATGATCCCGAGGTAGAAAAAACATTGACCTTCCTCCATGACAATTATGTCGTACCAGCTGACAAGGCCCAAAAGAACATCACATTTATCTGCAAAAGGCATTACATTGACTGCTTAATGAAAGAGATGGGCATTGACAATTCATTTGACAACCCCACATACAAACTCTCCATCATACCAAGGGAGGACATGCTAAACAATCACAAATCAGTATTGTCTTCCTTTGGTATCAGTTTGAGTGAAGAGAACAACAACCTGCCTTGTATCTACTGGGTACCTAAATTACATAAATGCCCTTACAAACAGAGATACGTTGCTGGGTCTACCAAATGCACAACAAAACCCTTTTCTAAGTCCTTACTGCAGTCAAAGATGGCCTCAAGATATGTAGTGATAAAGTATACTCAACAAGTGGAGTGAATCAGATGTGGATTCTCAAAAACTCAAAAGACTTATTGGAATATCTATCTTCAACTGAACTCAACCACTGCAACAGTGTCAGAACATTTGCTTTTTCTACTCTCTATACTACTCTTCCACACGATAAGCTTAAGTCAGTACTCAGGGATTTAATACATCAGTCTTTCTGTAATAAAAAGGGTGAAAGAAGATATTCATTTTAAGTGATAGGTAAAGATGGGGCATATTTTTTTAAACATCACACTGATTCACACAAAAAGTATACAGAGGAGGATGTCATTGCAATGCTGGAATTCTTGATTGATAACATATTTGTAGAATTTGGAGGACAAGTTTTCCAGCAGACAATAGGGATACCTATGGGGACTAATTGTGCGCCACTTTTAGCAGATTTGTTTCTTTATTCGTATGAAGCCAGGTTCAGACAACGGCTAGTTCAGAAAAAAGACAATAAGCTAGCCAAATTCTTTAATTTCAGTTTCCGTTATATATAGATGATGTTCTTTCATTGAACAATCCTTAATTCAAGGATAACCTTCATCTTATATACCCAAATGAACTCGAAATTAAAGAGACCACTGATACACCATCATCAGCATCATACCTATACCTCTACATTGACAACTCTGGACGTCTGAAAACAAAACTTTACGACAAGCGTGTTGATTTCGACTTTCCAATAGTGAACTTCCCGTTTTCGAGCAGTAATATTCCCACTTCTCCGGCATATGGCGTGTACATTTCACAACTCATTCACTATTGCCGTACCTGTAGTTTGTACAGTGATTTTGTCAACAGAACGAAATTACTGTCTCAAAAACTTTTACATCAAGGGTATGTCCAGTCAGTGTTGCAATTGTCACTACAGGAGTTTTACGGTCGTCACCACGATTTGACAGACCATTACAATGTTTCGATTTCACAAATGAGAACAGATATCTTTGGGTAGATCCAGAGTTTGTTACCGGACTGACTGACACAGACTGTGACAGAACCAGACTTTTCACTGGCAGTGTGACAGGTGCCACGCGTGGAGCAGATCATGCTTACCCTTCCGGAGCACCTGATGATACCTCAGTTTTTATAGGGGTTCACACTGCTAGTGCTTTAGTTTTGTGACGTTCTTGTTCTTTTTTGTTTATTTGTTTTGTCTTTGTCATACTGTCTCAATTCGTGTTGCTGTGAATTGCCGTGATTTTGGATTTATTATTTTAGAATTTCCCCTTTCCTCGTTCTTGCTTCGGAATTCGTTTACCGATGTATTGCAACAATTGAAATTGTAGGATGAAATTTATATAGTTTGCTGCAACTTGAAAGATAAAATTGACAGTTTTGGTGACTGTGTTTGATTTATATGAATAAAACTTAATATAAGGTAGAAATAAATAATTTAACTCAAAATTTCATTTAAAATATCACCACTATGAAAGCAAGTTTTCATTCTTGTAAAAACGGCGATGGTGAAATGATAATCAATTTATATTTTCCATTCAGAGTTTTACATTTTTAAATGATAAATTAACTAAGGAAATGTACCATTGCAGACCCCTTCTGTGTGGCTATGATATATTTATTTTTCATATCCGTTTGATATTTTTAACAAAGGTTAATTAATAACTTATCAATTGTGTTTTTGAAGATGTTTGCAGTAAAAAAGACATGAATTATTTTTAACAAAGTAAAACTAAATGGATTTTAATCGTTAGGAATGAGATATTTCTTTAGAAAAAGCTCCAATGCACTGATACTTAGCAAAGTATATTGCAATGAATCCTTTAAAATAAAATGTTTTGGAAGAAACCATGAGAACGCTAAGTAAAAGACAAAAATGTAAATAAAACACGTTAAAACATTCGACATTAAGGAAAGTGCGCGACAAAAGAATCTCAAACTCAAATGGAAGATTTCTAGTCTCGGACGAAGCTTGCTGATAATGAGTCCAAGATGACTGACATCGTACCAGAGGGTGTCTTTGATTCTCTTGTTTCGCATTTCCACTGGTGTTTTATTTTATTTCTCACTGTATACTCTTTAAAATGTAGGGCATACTAAAATCGTCCTCATTCGTTTTACACAAGGAGTTACGTCCCGGTTTGTAACGTCATGAACTCTGGAATGTATACCTTAGCGTGCCATATTTTTAAAGACATTTTTTGTAGCATTTTCCCTTAAGTTTTAATTCAAAACAACGGCAGTAGAATACCGAAGGAACAAGGGAAGCGAATCAAAGTCCAAAGACATGGCAAAAACGGTAACAGAGAAAAACAAAGACAAAACAAGGACGTGAGACAGCTACAATGTACGGAAATAAAAAGACGACATTAAGAACTAAGGCATTCAAAGTGTGAAATCCCATGAAAACCGGGAGTGACATCAGGTGCTTCGGAAGGGTAAGCATTTCCCGCCCCGCTAGCGACACCCGTCACACTATGAATGGGGCATATATTATTTTGAAAGATCTGTTTGGTAGCGGATTGGTAAATGTCATTTTCTAACCCTTAGACAAAACCAATTAAAGTCCATGGTACATGTTACTTCTCTAACCCTCAAACAGTACCAATGGTAAAATTTTGAAAAGCTTTGGTAAATCTCTGTAATATTCAAACAATCACAAGGACACTACGGTAGCACAAACATCACTGACAAAGACAAAACTAAAATTTTAAAGTATGATGTACAATACAACACGAAAAACTACTGACATGACAAAGCAATTTCATTATACGTAGACTAAATTCACTTCTGATCCCTAATGACACCAAATGTAGTCTACAGACCCTGATGTGCAAAATACAATTCTATGTGATATTTCCCGGTAAACCGCAACGTGTTTTTGTCTTCCACTAGATCTTTGGTTGTTGTCTGTTAGCTTTGTACATCATTCTGTTCGCGGTCTTCAATGTAATTGAGGGTAATAATAAGATTACCGACAAGAACTGTCAAGAACCATAATCCAATGGACAAAAAGACAAGGCAGGTGTAATTAATCACAGGAAAACTTGTAAATCACAAGTAATCCTGACATGGTACAGAAATTCTAAAAAAATGGTGAATTTTTGGTTGAAAGTTTTTCGAGAAACTTGATTTGATCTCCTCTTAGAAGACATAAAGGAGTAGGTGCGGTAGGGACCTTATTTGGCCTCAAAAAATAAGATTGCCTAAATTCACAGTATTGTTTTTTGAAATTTTCATTGATTTTGGGTTTACCATTAGCAGGAAGATTACTCAAGTATTGACGTACGATTACAGTGTTCTTCAGTGTAGAAAATAGGACAAATTGCACATTTAGAGCGCATGCAAGAACCACAAAAATATTAAATGGGAGGTCCAACACATCCGTACTGAAAAGCTGGTAAATTATCTAATTTGTTCTTGAATGCGCTGTATATTTCCGATTAGGAAAACCGTTCGAAAATATGCAAAATTCCTTGTATTTCTATGAAAACGTTCAAATGAAGCAGAACTGTACCTACTGAGACGTCTTGGGTTCTAAATTTTGCATTTTTTTCTTTAATGGGATCTGGTCTTTCAACTAACATAAAAGAAAATATTCAGGTACAAATCACCGTATTTTAGGGCCAAATCAGCCCCTTATCGCACCTTGTCCTTTTCGAAATGGCCATCTGCACGAAAAAAATGAAGAGTGGCTTCGGTATTTAGTAAAATACCACATAAACAATATTTTGAACACCATATAATAACATATAATTATAAAAAGAGAATGTTCCATTTTAATAGATGTTAAATCATTTGTGTACTCAACATTCACCACTCACAATAGCAACTCTGATGATTCTATCACATTGTCAGTACAAATATATCAATAAAAGGAAGATATCCTATATTAAATAGATAATCTATAAGTCCAATGTTAATGAAATTTCGTCTTGGTATTGAAGGAATGTGTTCGACTTTGTGGTAAGAGTGTAAAAAAGTAATGTTTGTATT
>MJUU01053259.1:58109-78710 GCA_002080025.1 Modiolus philippinarum | reverse complement strand
TGAAGGTATCATTCTCCCCTTTCGTAGACTATCCTTAACTAGTGAATCTTTTTCAACTATTCGATAGTGGAATAACTCAGACCTGAATATCAGAAACAGTGCAAGTAAATCAAAATTTAAAAGTAATCTAAAAAGTACATATGATATATTAACAGTGACAAAGCATTTTTCAATAGGTCCTAAGAAACTTAATATAATATTAACCCAGTTGCGATGTATGGCGTCCTTTTTAAATGGAGATCTCAATAAAGTAAATATTATACGAAACCCCTCATGTCGATGTGGCCATGCATATGAGTCTGCATATCATTATTTCCTTGAATGTCCTCTGTATCATGACGCAAGGGAGGTGTAAAGAAATGATATAAATTGGATACATGATTATTGTTGTATGAATTTGGATCTTATCCTTGGCAATATGAAATTGTATTAAATAACGTCTTTAAGTATATTAAGAAAACGAAACGTTTCCTCATTGTTTAAACATTAAACTATCCACACACACTCACCAAACACATTACCTTTCTTTTGTTTTAAATGTGTTTACTTTACTCTATAAAGCTTGAATATCATATTGTAATATATAATAATTCAATTAGCATGTCATACTATTGTAAATAATGGTAAACCGGAGAAGACTTTATAACTATATCTTACTTGTGTCTAATCCAATTTGTTATATTTACATGCAGGGCTCCTATACATCGGGGCATCTCACATCCAAACTTCTATGGAAATATCATTTACAAAGCGCATAAATTCAAAAATTGTCCTTCCATACTTATTAATCCGTTGAACAAACTTATTCATAAAGGATATAAATACAGCATTGTGGTTAATCTTTACTTCTGGTTTTTGTTGGCAAAAATATTGATCATCTCCTAAATGCTTTACACCATATCATTCATATCTGAATTTAAACAATTTTTCATATTGGCAGTATTTGGCATTGCACAATATCATGTTCTTCTTTCATAATTGATGATGTTGTAATACCAAATCTATTTAGAAGTATTTCAATTAAAATTTCATATGTAAGAAGGCTTAATATCATAGTCAACGGAAATTATGTCCTTAGCTAGCTGTCAGTAACTGCGATCATTCGTCCGGACAGTACCTGTGTGTATTGTGTTCATGTTTTATGTACTTCATTGTAAGGGTACTCGTCTTGATAAGTTGGACTTTTTTCTAGTTTGATTTTTACTGTGAGTCTTTTTGTGTATTTATTTTTAGCCATTCACCACACATAGGGGGAGGGTTTGGATCCAAGAAAACGAGTTTAACCCCACGGCATTTTTTGCGCCTGTCCCAAGTCAGGAATATGTTGGTCATTGGCTTGTCCTTGTCTTCTTATAAAATTTTAGTTTCTTGATATTTGGGTTATTGGATGTGGTTTGTTTCCATTGATGTATTCACTTTTTCACCTTTTCGGGGCCATTTAGGGCTTATTATGTGGTGTGAGGTTCCTCACTGTGTTGGAGACCATATGATGACCCCTGGATGTTTTGTTTTTTGTCGTTTTGGCCTGGATGTGGGATGTTGTCTCCTTGACATTTACCCCATTTCCTTTCTTTTTCATAAATAAAGTTTAAACTAAACTGTGAATTTAATTTCTGCATACGGTCATCACTTCAGAGCAGATAAAATAAAAACAATTGGACATTCGTAAATTGAAATATATCTACATGCCGAAAGAAAACAAATTACTAATAGGATGTAAAACTAGTACGTCAGTCGTTCGAAGAACAATTGATAGGTCTTTCCCAAAGTTGCGTCAGAATGTTCTCATTATTGATTCATAGGAAAAACCAACATTCTAAGCTTAATATGTACATTTATAGACTCTTTAACGTGAAATACATTTTTGTCAATGTGACCTTGACATTTGACCTTGACGTCATTTTGAAGGTCAAGTCTACCTGAACATTTTTTGTATTGAATATACGATTGTATCTTCAATGGTATTGAGGCAAAAAAACCCCTCATTTGTACATCGAAAATCGGATTTTGGTCCATAGGTCCAAAACGGTTGGTCCAATGATTTTGGACCCAATGTTACAATAGTAGGTTTCAACAAGACACACATTTTCTCCATTACATTTAATCAGCTATCTGTTACGGTTGCCGAGTTTATCCGCTAACAAGTCTAGAGGTCAAATTAAAGGTCATCGATGACCTTTGACCTTGACCTTTTCAAATAGCCCCTGGGGAACCAAGAACAATGGTGTAGGTAACATGTCTCTATCACTTCCGGTTTTGGAGAAAATCATTGTTCAAAAAGCATCAAATTTTGCGGGGGCATAACTCCAGAATGGTCCATCGGACAATTTCGGACTAAATGTAACAAATCTTTGTCATGACCTAACGAACATTTTTCTACTTACACTTCATCAGCTATCTTTTATGGTTTCCGAGTTCATCTGCTAACATTGTTTACCATGTTTGGTGATGTAACTCTGTTACTAACTAGAGCTGTCGCCGAATGGCAGCCAGGTATACCCCCTGCTAATTGAACCCTGAATCAATATGGCAAGTGTAAATTTAAGTGTGTGTGGACACAATACAGTTGTGGACACAGTACAAATGTGGACACAATACAAGTATGGACAAAATGATATTCCTGCCCCCTTTTTTTCCTGAAAATATTAAAAGACAATTTATCTCCCCTTCAAAATTTCAGAGAGCAACCATATTACTTCATGCACATCTTCAGGTGATGTACTATAACTGTGCAACATTTCATAAAAATCCAAGCAGAGCTTTAGGAGAACATGCGCTGACAAGGATCATCTCCTCCCCCTTTTCCAAAAATTTTCAAAGATGAATTATCTCCCCTTAAAAATTTTAGGCACCATCTATATAACTTCATGCACATGTTCAGATGGTGTACTACAACTGTGTAACATTACAACAAAATCCAAGCAGCTGTTTAGGAGAACATGCGCTGACATGGTTTGCCTCCCCCTTTTTCCAGAAAATATTCAAAGACAAATTATCTCCCCTTAAAATTTCGGACAGCAACCATATCATTTCATGCACATTTTCAGATGGTGTACTACAACTGTGTAACATTTCATCAAAATCCAAGCAGCAGTTTGAGAGATCATGCGCTGACAAGGTTCGCCTCCCCCTTTTTCCAGAAAATATTCAAAGATGAATTATCTCCCCTTAAAAATTTCGGGCAGCAATCATATTACTTCATGCACATCTTCAGATGGTGTACTACAAGTGTGTAACATTTCATCAAAATCCAAGCAGTCGTTTAGGAGAACATGCGCTGACAAGGTATATGGACGGACAGACAGACGGACGGACGGACAGACGGACGGACGGACGGACAGGGTGATTCCTATATACCCCCCAAACTTTGTTTGCGGGGGGTATACAAATAGATCGGCTTCACAGGGTCAGTCTTGTCAAGCCCAGCCATTTCTGAATAATGGTACCAAGTATCAAAGTGATATCTTGTGCTTTGTTCCTTCGGTATTCTTCTGCCGTTGTTTAAGACGATTTCATTTTTCATAAATCTTTGCAATGAAATCAAACAGAAAAAGAAAGAAACCAAAAGTACACAAAACCTGGTAATTTAAGGCCAACATCAATGCAATTACTCGTTAATGAAACAAATCCTCCTGGTTTTTGTTAGGTTATTCTGCAGGCAATGGCTTTGCATATTCTGTTTCCACAATATAGTTTTCACAAAAAAGAACTGACATTTAGAGCTGGATTCATGTCATCCCGTATTTAATTATACCAATTCCTACTTTACTCTGGATTTACTCACTGACAGTAACGGATGCTGTATATGTGTTTTCTTAAGAGTTTCCTTCTTTCTCTGGATTTACTCACTGACAGTAACGGATGCTGTATATGTGTTTTCTTAAAGTTCACACTGTGAGTGCTTTAGTTTCGAGTGCAATTTTGTGATGTTTGTGTGTTTTGTGGATGTGGTTTTTTTTGGCTTCACGTCGCTTGTGTTCTAATTTTTGCCTTACTTCTATACTTTTAATTGCATATTCTAGATGTGATCTGTACAGTAACTTCGATTTTTTTTTGTTATTCATTTGGTGTTCTACTGCAACTGAAATGCTCATTGATGATAATTTTGTTAAACTTATTTTTGTATTTAAATTTCTTTTGGCTCCAGTTTCTAAATTTCACAGTTTATTTGTTAGGCGATAGCTACATGTAACAACAATTATGAATACAATACTTTCTTGTTAGGAATAGTTATCTCCCAGACTTCCTTACAAATCGGGGCTTCAAAAATTAACTCCGATACGATCATTAAAAAGGAACCTGAATTGATATCAGTTCCCAGTGGAAAAAAAGAAGTTTCGGTCGGAACATTGATTCAAGATTTTTAATACTGGGATTAATTTGAATGAACATTTCTTTTCATTGCCTTCAACCTTTCAATAGTATTTTGTGCTATTGAGTTATCATTGCACACTACCGCATTTTAAAATGCCTATACCAAGCAAGGACGATTGCAGTTTACAATTTTTCCTGTTGTTCACTTACTTTGTTGTTTTGCCCCTTTGATTGCGACTCCTGATAGGTTTGTTATTACCATCATTTGCTAACATCTTTCAGGACACCAACAGACGCTTTTTGTACTTTTTTACAATCCTAGAGGTTACCATTTCAACACATACTAAGTAAATATGTGTAAATAGGGAACGCTGTTACTATTTTTAATGTATTTATCTCGAATAAAGCATTATAAAACATATTTGAAGTATACATACAGGTACATTCATCATAAACCAGTTATAAATTAGAGTGGAAAGCTATTCAGTCTTATGAATACATCTTCATAGTGACATTTATGATTGAGAAAACAAATATGAAACACAAAATTAATTTCAAATGATCATCGAGTAGTTCAATGAGATAAATTGTGTCATTAAAGACCCCCACTGTGTATAAGAAGAGTATTCTTTACAAATTCATCTAACTTTTACAAATTGCCAAATCATGATGATAGAATATTGAAATTATTGTAAGTTGTTCCTTAATAGACTAAATATAAGTTTTTATCCAGGGAAATGCTCCTATATCTAGTGTGAACCTGTTGAACTAAGCATTTTAGTTCTGGTCAAGTATTTTTTCTTATGAGATTACTTCATGAAATAGGTCGTAAACAGATAATATTTTTGCAATTATCATTAAAAGATTTTAAATTCATAAATATCCCATTTTGCAATATATCTTTTTACACAGTGTAGGTCTTTTATCTGGAAACTTGTAATATATACATCTGAGAAAAAATTGCTTAAAAATAAGCAGTATCTCCCTCTTGCATAGCTCTGTCCTTAGCTGATTTTGACTTTCCACTTAAGTCTTTTTAGTTATTTGTGCTCGATCAAATCAACAAATTTGAGTCTACATATGGTCTTCCAAATATTATGATTTCATCTGCACCGAAGAGATAAAATGTGCAGAAACTTAACCTAAAGTAACTTCGGTATATTGTTATTTACATGTATGAATGGACTCTTTATAATTATAATCCTTCAATTATGTTAAATAGTCAAAATATTATCTATTTGTTCTCAATAACAAAATACCGAAGTTACTGTAAATTTAATTTCTGCATACAAAAGGATTATTTGTATTAGCTTAGTTGTGTTTGCAGTTATATTTATGGGGAGGATGTTGGTAAAATTGAATGTTTGAATGAAACTGCAATCAATTTATTTTGTCTTAGATGACCCTATCGGCTTCCGAGATGTTTCATTATTGTATTTTTACATAAAATTATATTAACATATAAAGTAGAAATATCACTTTAACATGAAAATGATTGAAACAATGTATGCCACCGGTTTCAACTCTTACCGGATATTAATTAGAAATCTAAAGGGCCAAAGGAAACAAGTACATCATACGACACAATCTTCCAGTCAATGCCACAACATAACTTGGCCAACTTATATATTTTTCAATAGCGTTGCTAACGGATAACTAATGTAACATTTAAAATATAACATGGCGTTAAAATTGTGAGCGTTGTAAGTGACTGTTATTTTTTAAAAGGCATTAACCAGCTCAGTAGTCAATTCTGGTCCGAAAAAAAATTGTATAAATTTTTGTAAATCTTGTCGAAAAACTAATGAGTTTTTCTTTCCTGCTCAGCTATGTGCTTAGCCGATTTTATTTCCATATTACTTATTGGTTATATATCCTCTATCACCTAAGAACATCTTTTGGTGTTCAGGTTTTTAAATGTTTTGAATTAAACTGCACTGAGGAGAGATAATATGTCGAAATGGCCATCTGTAGAAACTACATTACATAAACTTCGGTGTTAAGTTCTTCATTTGAATACTTAATGGGTGTGAATCAACATTCAAATATATGAAAATGTTTGTTCAGTTTAATAAAGATATTAAGTAACACTGAATGAAAGGAAGACAGAAAGCAAACAAGAACATCCCTTTTTAGATAAAATGATACATGTATACATTTGTTATGTAATGCATTTGGGGAATGCCGCACTATAAATGACTTATACCATAATAACATAAAATAAACAAATAAATAATAATAAAATATAGGGGCGCAATTATTTGAATGTTGTTTTATTTACTATGATATAAACTATTTTTTGTTTCAAAGAGTATCCAGCTTAATTTGGTAGCGCTTGGAGAACATTATGCATTATTTAAAGTAATCTTAAGGCCTCAGTACGGTAAAGTAAACACTTCGTTATTCTAGGAAATGAAACCCCGGTATTATTAATGAATAATATACACTTCGATATTCTATGAACTAGAAATCCGGTATTAATGGTAAATAATATATGGAGATGCGATGTTGTCTCCTTGACATTTACCCCCATTTCCTTTCTTTTTCATATACACGCACGTGTATATTAATAATACCGGAATTGCAGTTCCTAAAATATCGAAGTGTTTACAATGCACTTTCTAAATCATAACCGACCCATTTACTTTTAATATGTTTAAAATAAAGCATCAAAGAAATGGAATGCCAATACTACTAAATACAAAGTGATGCGTATAAAATACAGTATACAAACAGAACAAAAAACCCTAAATTACTAACAAATTTTATATTAAATGCTCTGTAGGGACTTTCAGGGGAGATATTTGTTACTTTATGAGGAATGAGCAGTGTATATTGATGGAGGCCTCATTGTGACTTCAAGACGACGAACAACAAAAAACAAAGCGTCGTTCCATTGATTGGCTTCAACATATGTTTCTAGAAACTTGCTCTTCGTTTGGCGATGTATTCATTTCTTACCCTCTAAGCCGTTAGCTGAAGGGCTGTGGTGAAGAAACGGGGACTAAGAACCGATACTGAATATCGATTACTTACATTGCTGACATATTCACATCAAATATGTATTCATATATATATTTATAGTTTTCATAACGAGAAAGAATTGTATATCGATGGATATCAACTAGAGTTATGTAATTTCATAATATAATAAACGAGCCTTTGGCGAGTTTATTATATTTGAAATTACATAATATACATAATATAACATCGATATACAATTTTTTCGAGTTGTTAAAACTATTTCTCTTATGATGCTGTGAATATTTAGTGCCGAACTGCTGTTTATGTTTCAAATAACAACACCGTTGCTAGTGAACGTTAATCACGGCCAACGAGATTTCACAGTGGTCCAATAGAAACGTCGAAAAAATAATAGCACATCACGCGTGATGTAAAAGCGATATCTAACTCCAGCTTCAAAGTCTCGTTATGTACCGCAAATAACTATTCATGCAAGAAATAGATAATAAGCGTGCATCATAAGAGAATTCAAAATATAATCTATGTTCTTGAGATCTCTAAATATAATGCGGCATTCAATTCTTCAAATATCAAACTTTAGTACACAACTGGTCAAACGTCATTCTCGGAACTTTAGTTTATCTGTTTATATGGTTACATTTATATTTAATTTTGAATCAGTGTAATTTACTATTCTAACTCAATGACAGATCCAGAGGGGATTCTTAGGGTTTGATCCCTCCCTTTTTAGAAATTCCTAAATTTAAGTGCGGAATTAAGGCACAAATTGACACGAATTGCAAAAAGTCAACTGAACATTTTTTTGTGGAACCCCATTGGAACCCCTTTTTGGTCCTTTTTCATATTTATTTTTTTTCTCATAATTCAAAACTTAACTTTCGTCATGCATAATCGAGAAATCAATGCGTCTATCCTGACGATTCACATTTGCGGAAAAGTACAATGTAATATGCTTGTTGACGACTCCGCATCCATGACAAAAAGGATACAGGGATGTAGCGTTGTTCAACATTTAGCAAGTGAATTCCACTCAAACCTGTGCTAGGGGCCGTCTTGAACTTACTGTTCTCAATTACTTTACTATGAGGTAAGAGTGTTTACTCCTTGTTGAAGGCCTCATGGTGATTTCAAGACGAAGAACAACAATGGACGAGTTGTTCCATTTGCTTAATCTTACCTTATATTTATAGGGATTTTTTGCCATGTAGACTTACTCCATATTCCTTTATTTTTTATTTGGATTTAAGTGAAATAATGAAGTATCGTGACGACCAAAACGTCTTGCACACAACAGGCTTATCACTTCATTACACAACATCAACGATAGTTGCGTTCGGTAAAGAAATATTGCTGTTACGTTGTAGCTTAAATTTGCTTCATTACACAACCATATATAGAAAACTCATGGCTTTGTTATTAAGTAATGAAGGACGTAAAAATCTAATTACCTGAATATCACATTGAAACAGTTCTTTTGTATTAACAAATATATTTTTTTCACTTTTCTTTGAGAGATTTAATTGAAAATACATAGTAGAATTAGGCTATCAATCAATTTGTTTATGTAAAATTCATACTTTAAACTGTTTGATATAATACAAATTCAAATATTTAAGTATTCATATTGATACAAAAAACTAAAAGACTTTACGACAGTTGCATTTTTATAAGATGGAATAATTTTCAAACGCATGGGTATACTTTGAATATAATTTTTAGTGGTGACTTTAAAAGTGTCAATGATCAACGGAATCTTTGATCAGGAACTTTGAAGGATTTTGATGGAATAGATACCCATCATTTGTTTTCTTAAAACTTAATAAACTTTGATGGGAATTTATCAATCTGTGCGGTTTTGAAATTATGTAAATTTTATCAACAAAACAAAAGCGCATCGTAACCAATATGATAAAAAAAGTAATAAAAAGCACGAATCAAATGTGACAGAAGTGGACGAATGACATGATTGAAGATGGTAGGTACAATGTACTACTTTACAATGAACATCATTGATTTGGACTTTTTTACTTCTGAAATATCTATTTATACCTGTTTGACCCTCATAGTTAAGGTCATGAACAAGATTGGTAAAGGTACTGCTCCTTTGTTTTCACTTAGCAAGCAGTTCAATAATAAATATTGATTTTCGTCCTAGTCTTGGATTGCTGATCCGTCTGGTCTGTGTGGCCTTATTATGCACAAAGGAATAGTGAAACACACTTTTTTTCAAATGAAGATTGGTCAAACTTTACTAAAGTTGAAGACTACTAAATTAAAGAGTCAACATGTCTCCTTATACGCCGCTTTTGTCATTGTTATTTCAAATCTTTACATTTCAAGTTTATATTCAACCAAAAAGGAATTCTATGTCAGCTAGACTAATTGTATTTTCGGTGTAGATTGTATCTTTTGAGTATAAGCAACTAAACATGGTTCAAGATTTTGGATTTAGATATTGTCCCCTATCATTGGTATTTTATACATGTTTTAGAACCAACAATCCTCAAATTCTAAAGTAGGGATACATCCATTAGTCCATTAAACGCACTTAATACTTGTTTTTACCCGGTGTTTGCTATTTGACAAAGTTTATGTTTTGTAATATAACTTGTCACTGTTGGACAGAAGGGAATTACGTATGGGACAAATCTACATAGTAAACAATCAAAGTACAAACATAAGTCAACACTAGGTGTCTTTTTCAACACAAATATCATAGGATTAAAACTATTTACTTTTAAAGTCAATAAAGATTGTTATATATATACAATAAACGTACAAAAGATTTCTCTTTAAAAGGCGCGAATTATCATCAAACCGATTAAATTTTATTGCGCGCTTCAGTAATTATATTGAAACTGATTTTGTGGCGCAGTATGTCATTTTAACAAATGTAATCAATGAAATCATTTTAGAATACCCCCTTTTCATTGATATTCATTATTGATGGTATATAAAAGACGTCACTGTATAAAAGACACTTAGAATATTCTAGTAATGCTATAATACAAATGAAATTTATTCTCTGATTATTGTAATAGGAAATGAACATGGTTCTGAAGAAACAAATGTCGGCTTCATCCAATTCCATTCCTAGAATAACAGTAACAAGGTAATTAATTATGCTTTAGTCTTTAATGATACTATTTGCTATGCTTTTGTAGAATATTTTATGAAAATTTTAAATATGAAAATGAATTTACTATATTATTTAAACTGATAATATGATAAGCAATTATAAATGCATATATTTGATTAGATATAAGCGCTAGAATTGATTTGTTTATTTATGTCAAATGACAACCATTTTGTAAAGAGTTGGTCATTGCTTCTGCTTTAAAAAATCCTCCTCATATCTGCTTACAAATTAACTTCCTGAAGTCAATATTTAAAAAATTTGTTCTGTTATACTTTGGCCTTAAAATAATGCTCAAATATCTTAAAATAGGTAATACCATTATCTCTTAACATAGTGCTTGTTTCACACCATATGGAACAAATTAGCTCACAAACGAAGATGAATGCAATTTTTAAGATGTTCGTGGTTCTATTCATTTAAAAGTACTACATTTTTTTTTACTGAGGACCCCTGATTTTTTTTCCATGATTTTAATCCATACATCTTATGAGCACTCTGTAAAAATGATCTTATTCTGTTTAATTAAAAGTCATGTCAATCCTATGAAAATTCAGAGGAATTCAGTTTCCCGCCAAATTTATTAATCACTCATGATTTTCAAACAAAACATGTTTATTTTTTATCCTTTTTATCTCCGAATTGAGTATCGAAACCCTTTATTTAATATAAGGAAGAACGCATTACACATCTTACATTATATGGTCACCATGACGAGTTGGTTGATTAATATTAATCTATTATGGACTACTCCAGAGGGAACTGTTTTCCTATAGTGTTGTCTGGTGCTATAGTGCACGAGCCGACAGGCGAGGGCACTATACGAACCAGACAACACTATAGGAAAACGGTTCCCGAGGGAGGAGTTCATAATTAATTTAGTACATAACATGAAAATTATACAAACTTGAAAAGAAGCAAAGGTATAGTAAACCGGAAGTCACGTGAGGTATAGTCCCGTCGTCAAGTATAGTATCCCGCTGTCAAGGTAAACAAATCAACTGTTCAAATATAGTGACGTCAGATTATCCAATGAAATCGTAGGATTTTTACCTGTTATGTACTAAAACGCTGCAGTCTCTGAACTTACGTCTAACCTGTTTTCATTACACTAGAGTAGTTCTAGTAGTTAATCGTCCCATCTTTATTTAAGGAATAGGACTTAACGTTTTGCTGGCTACAATGTTAACCAAAGACACATTGTTTATTTTGTGCTAGGTGATACATGCGCAGGAGGAGACGATTTCCCTGTCTCATTTCTTAAGAAGTTCATATGAACTTTATTTCTTAGAGTTGTGCAATCTATATTTGAAATGGATAACGAGACTCGATATACATTTCAAACGTTTCATAGAAGATATGAACATTTGATATCAAAATATAATGTCACCCACAAACAGCTTATTACTGAGAACATTTCTAATCCTCGATTTTACAGAATTGTTGTTAAAAAATACCAGAAACTGATTAAAAATAAAAAAAAAAACTGGGACGTAACTTTCATTCTTTACACAATAGGGGATATCGACGGGATACGTTAACTTGGCATATGGACCCTATGATCTGAGGGATTTACACGCATACTGGCCTCTCACTGATACACGCATACTGCATACTGGCCTCTTACTGATACTGCCGATGTCTATTGAAATACATGACGATTCTTTACCAAACCCTTTTCAAGATTGTGGTCATAGAGTTAGTAGTCCACCTGTTTTAGGTTTTATTGGTATATTTATTATACCTTAGGGAAAAGGGATAGAGAAAGGGGAGGTTTGGTACCCATAAACCAGTTTAACCATATATTGAAATAAATAGGAAGTCCTGACAAATTTTTTGTTTAAGACAGGATTTGAATAGGTTTAGCTTTTTGTGATAGTCAGTGAAAGCTTTTGTAATGTCTGTAACACGTTTGTTTAATAAGGTTTATACTTACAAAATCCTGTATATTTCACCTACGAAAAGAGGCTTGAAAACCTATTTCAAAGTCAGATGTTTCCCTGATAAGATGTCATTAAACAAAATCGGAAGATAAAAACTACGCATCCTCCCTTTCAATGTCATGTTACTACCAGCAAAATCTGAATTTCAAGTTTGGGAGGTCACTATATTATAATACTCTGTTCTCTCCTCAAATTTACAATAGTTACGATATGAGTGAGTTGTTAGAATATGGAAATAAGTAATTTCAGCGAAAAAATATATAACTTGCTCATCCCATTTTTGTGTTAAAGTGATTAACTACTTGAGGGAAACCGAAATCCTCTGAAACATATTAAATATTTTACGAAAAGATATGAAAGATATATTTACTCCATATCCTTTTATTCACCATGGAGTAAATGAACATGAGACTATAACACATATGTCAACTCCAACTGCAATAATTTAAATGAGCTATATGGCCATTTCGGAAATATTAAGTAAGGTTTTACCATGAATTAAGTTGACAAAATAAAATAAAATTCAATTTAATTTTCTCAGAATAAAGGTGTACAAAACAGGGGTTTTTAACAAAATTACCAAACAGAGTTGTCAAGAGTCGAAGTCCATGCGACAGAAAGACAAATCAGGTGGAAACCACCGGAAAAATTGTCGACTGCAATGGTCCCGACTTGGTACAGGCATTTCAAAAGAAATGTGGATTTAACCACCCCTTCTATTGCGGTAGTGTCCGGTAGTAACTCAACAGTAATTGCTATTAAAAGGTGGAATACAGTTAAATGAACTGATAATACCGGTATATAGAAAAAAAGATAATCTTTTATCTGACCGAAACTTCTTATTTTGCCACAAGGAACTGATATCCAGTAAAGAACATTTTAATGCTCGTTTGAGACGGAATGTTTGGAAGTCTTGATTAATAAGGCGGTCGCGGAGATAACTATGTGTAATGTAAAAGTCTGTATAATTTGTGCTTACTCTCGAGTAACGAATCAAATTTGAAACATACACTCCGTAAGCAGAAGAAGCTGGAATATTACTATCGATGTTTGGGAAATTGTTAATTTAGAAATTAAAATCGTCCGAAACTTTTGAAGTGAGATGATCATTTTCGTCAAATTCGAGATTTAAGTCTAGAAAAGATGTGGATCTAGTGGTTTATGTCGGAATTATGTAATAATTTCGATGCATGGGCAACACAATTAAATGCAGTTAAATAGATAAAACCAGAGGAGCCCAAAGGCTTAACAGAAATGCCAAAATATTACCGGAGAACACCCTTAAGTTCTGTTTATCGGTACAGTCCAAAGTTTGTTTCTGTTTATGTTCATTATTTAAGTTATCTTTCTTCTTTTATACATGTATCTAAAAGTAGATTTGCACTTTGAATGACGACGGCATTTGTGTGTTGATTTATTAAGTGTGTAGTTTTTGAAATTGATCTAATAAACAATGTGCAAATTTAAATGTAATACAGAACACTAGACCATGATTTTACCTAGTAAACTAGACTGACTTAAAAAAAATACATGAATTATCAAGTTTTGTTACGAAAACGTACAAATGTGACGTATGTTTCATTTAACCTACAATCAACCAAACTTTGATTGACGTAGGTAAATTATCACCTGTAAAAGGATAAGTCACAAATGTTGTATAATATATGATCATTTAAATATTTGAAAGTATTTTATTGGGTGATGTATATGTCTGGACTTGATGTCCAATATTTGAAAAATATATAACATAATTAAATACCATTTAATGAAGCAATTATCACCAAATTGAAAAGTTTAAAAATTGGTTCCTTTCAGGATCCCTTACTAATGGTACTACTCATCCTAAAATATGTCAAACTAATAAAAGACACATTTATATTAATAACGAATACTTTTACTTGAATACGATTGTGGTAAATAGAATTTTAATGGGATACCAGTCTAACGATTGTGGTTTGTATGTGTTGTTCAAAATAATAATCGTCAATTCTTTCAAATTATATATGTTTACATTGTATACCTAAGTTAGCTGTGATAAATGGTATGACCACATCTTACACAAATATCAGAAGGTATCAAATTACCCCAAATAATCATCATGCTTACGTCATAAAAAGCCAAGTGCATAGTTAGGTGTTGATATGTATGGTATCTTCACAAGCTCAAGCAAAGTATTTTTGGAACTTCACATACTTTAAGGATGCTCTCTGTTCATGTTTTTGTATTTCTGTAGGATTTTCGGACTCCACTGGTATAAAATCCATTACATTTTCTTACCTTGGACAAGGGAATCCATTGTTTTCGCGGTGCTAGAGTTTTCTGTCTTACATATGGGTGGGGAGTGTAAGACAAGCTACACGCATTTATTCCCGTCAATTTTTAGCTCACCTGGCCAAAGGCCATGTGAGTTTTTGCCATCACTCGGCGTCCGTCGTCCGTCCGTCCGCTAACTTTTATTCAAAGATCTTCCTCTGAAACTGCTGGACCAATACTAACCAAACTTGGCCTGAATCATCAACAGGATATGCTCTTTCAAGTTTGTGATTTTTATGTCCGTAGACCAAACAACATGGCCGCTGTTATTAAAAATAGAACATGGGGGTAAATTGCTGTTTTTTTTGCAAATTACTCGAAAACCGTTACAGATATCAAAAATCTGACAGGGTAAAAATGATTAGCATGATTAGATCTCCCGCCCTGCAATTTTGAAGAATATTCGATGACCCATCTTGGAGTTATTGCCCTTTTACGTAAAATTTTCGTCTTTTTGTTACTTTTGGTCTCATATATTGAGAATGGTAGAAGATAAAAGTGAAGTTATAATTACAAAAATGGTCAGCATAGTAAGATCCACATTTCCTGCAATTTTGAAGAAAATCTGACGACCCACATAGGAGGTATGGCCCCTTTTTCTTTGAATTTTCACGATTTTTTAACATATTTACTTTTATTTCAAAAACTGTTTGAGACATAGGACCCTATGGGAAATGTATTCAAAAATCTTCTCCTCTGAAACCACTGAACCAATAAGGACCAAATTTTGTCACAATAGTCCTCAGGTGGTCCCCTTTAAAGTTTGTGATTTTTGTGGTTGTACCTCATCCAAGATGACCGCCAGCGGGGAACATAGTTTAACATAGGGACCCTATGGGAAATACATCCAAAGGTCTTTTCTCCTGAAACCACTATAAGCCAATAGGAACCAAACTTGGATACAACTGCCCTTAGCTGGTTCCCTTTAAAGTTTGTGATTTTTATTTTCGTAGCTCATCCAAGATGGTCGTCAGCACAGGACATAGTTTAACATAGGACAAAATTGGAAATGTATTCAAAGATTTTCTTCTCTGAAACTACTAAGCCAAGTGGAACCAAACTTGATCACAATAGTCTTTAGGTGGTCCCTTTGAAAGTTTGTGATTTGTATGTTCATAACTCATTGAAGGGGGCTGCCAGCAAAGAACATAGTTTAACATAGGAACCCTATGGGAAATGCATCCAAAGATTTTCTCCTCTGAAACTACCAAGCCAAATTCAACCAAACTTGGTCACAATAGTCCTTGGCTTGTCCCCTTCAAAGGTTGTGATTTTGACTTTCGTACCTCATCCAAGATGGCCGCCAGCGTGGAACATAGTTTAATATAGGGACCCTATTGGAAATGCATTCAAATGTCTTCTCCTCTGAAACTACTGAGCCAATTGGAACCAAGTTTGGTTACAATTGTCTTTGGGTGGTCTCTTTCAAAGTTTGTAATTTTTATGTTTGTAACTCATTCAAGATTGAAAATGTAACATCTGGTGAACTGATTTATAGTATGAATTGGTGGTCTCTTCGTGACAATGATAAAACCAGTCACCAGGTGAGCGATACAGGCTCATGTGAGCCTCTAGTTTATCATAACACTCGGCTTATTCTACACAAATAGGAAAGTATATCATTAAATTCAATAAAATAGGATATCGATTGCTTTGAAAGACAAAAACTGAACTACAATACAAGAATACCGATTTCTTTGAAAGACAAAAACTGAATAAAAACAAGAATATCGATTTCTTTGAAGGACAAAAACTGAATAAAAAAACAAGAATATCGATTTCTTTGAAAGACAAAACTGAATAAAAAACAAGAATATCGATTGCTTTGAAAGACAAATCTGAAATAAATACAAGAATATCGATTGCTTTGAAAGACAAAAACTGAATAAAAACAAGAATATCGATTGCTTTGAAAGACAAAAACTGAATAAAAACAAGAATATCGATTTCTTTGAAAGACAAAAACTAAATAAAAAAAAGAATATCGATTTCTTTGAAAGACAAAACTGAATAAAAAACAAGAATATCGATTTCTTTGAGAGACAAAACTGAATAAAAAACAAGAATATCGATTTCTTTGAAAGACAAAAACTCAACTAAAAACAACATAAATGCGTAAATGTTTGACACCAAATAAAATAACCCCTGCCTCGGACACGTGCTCAATGCATTATGACGTTGAGAAAATTATTGATGCCAACAATGGCTTTTCGACGGTGATTTGTTTTATGTTTTGAATGTTGGGGTGCCAGAAAAAAAATCTCATACACCCTCGAGTAAGATTGAAAGCGCCTCGGGGTCATCAATCTTCGTCCGAGTACTTGAAATCTTACCGTTGGGTATCTGAGATTTTTCTGTCTGGCACTCTCCCTGTTGTTAGATTCATGTAATCGTTTATTTTGCCAATGGATATTGAGTAAATACACTTAAGACAAAGTCTCTACAAAAACATGGTAGAATCAAGCAGTGGAACAACGATTATTCATTGTTATTCTCCATATTGAAGTCAACATGCGGCCTTCAATAATGTGCTTTGTTCATACCCCATAGTAAGTTCAACGCTTTGAAAGGAATTCATTGCTAATTCTCGAACAATGCCACATAGATCTCTTATTGAGTTCATGGGTGCAGGATCGTTAAATAAAGAAAAAAAAAAGAAAAATAAATCACTGACGAAATTAACTTGTCACATATATTTTTGGTGAAAGTTTGTAAGATCAAAGGGAAATCAATATGTTCAGTTCCTATGAAATTTTCAATCATTTGTAACTCAAAAAACAAGAGCAGCATTAAATTATCTTTTTCTCTTACAGTACATAATTTTCAAATTTTTCAATTTTCTTACAAAAACATCACATTTATTCAGATTTCTAATAGAATAAAAAAAATGACAGGAAACACCTACAATGGCCGAAAAACATAGCCACATGCCACAAAGTAAATAGGAACTGCACAAGAAAAAAACCACAATAAAAATACAAAAGACAAACGTAAACAACGATAGGAACTCGGGACAGTCGGACTTGGTACCGGCACTAGCAAAAGCCAGCGGTAGGGTTAAACCGGTTTATGGGTACCTTAACCTCCCCTTTCTCTGTCCCATTTCCCTATAGTATAATAAATAGAGATTAATACATATCAGCACGGTTATCATCCGGAGACCCCCATATCAGCCCGAGGCGCCAGCCGAGGCTGATATGGGTCGAGGGATGATAACCGTGCTGATATGGAAAAGGTCATGTCTTAATCTGTTTATTGTATACTTCCAATTAGGATTTGTCATCACAGCCGGGATGAAATAGCCATATCACTGGTCTTATATGGATTTTCAGAACGAGGCGGTCTGATATGGCCATATCAGACTGGGTATATGGTATTTTATGGACTGTTTACTTCCGCCTATATTACATATGCAAAACAGAACATATCCTACCTAAGTATGTAATAACCCATACAGGTAGACTACTAACTCCATGACCACAATCTTGAAAAGGAAAATGGGGGAACAAAACGTAATTTTGAATGATGGGCCTAGAAGTGCTCGCCGCTAAACTGCCGGCTAGCTCTTGAAAGGAGCCTAGTCTGCTGGTAAAACACTGTCGCGCTACGGAAGAAAAATCAAACTCAAACTCTCTGATGGGTTTGGTAAAGAATCATCATGTATTTCAGTTGACATCGGCAGTAATGATAACCTTTAATTTGAACAGCGATCGACCATTAAAGGTGAAATAAGTGATTTCAACTGAAAATTAAGTGAATAAACAATGAAAAGCTATGGAGTAAATGCACATGAGTCAAAATCTTTACAAATACATGACACAACCAAGCAAAGGAACAACGCTTTTATTGTTGTTTCTAAATTCTCAAACATTTTTATTTTAAAGCTAGCATTTATGACTGTCTAAAAACGTTAACGTTCCTATCAAATATTTAATGCTAAAATTGAATATGCATATGCAGAAAATAAATTAACAGTGACTTCGGTATTTTGTTATTTCTTATTGTTTACACACATCTTGAAATTAACGAATTAATTAATAACTTTAATAATGTACAAATTAAATTGGTATAAAGTTGGTAAAATTTTTATTTACAGAATGAATTTGTATACACGGAAATTATGCAAGGGGAATAATTTGATAAAAATGATTTTACATAGATCGAAAATGACCATTTCACAAATTAATTTCCCCACATTATTACATTTTTTTTTTCAAACGTAAACAATATATTGGTTTACAGCAACAAAAAAGGAGTAAAATCCAAAATAGCCTTGAAATAAGATTTTCTTATGTCCAAATTTTTCAAATTTAACTTTAGCCCTTGGAAAAAATTAGAATTATAACCAAACGTTTTCTGTTTCAATAAACTTTTCTCACATCTTCAGAAAAAAGCAAAGAACTAGTCACATCATATTTATCCTATTTATTTGAAATTAAGGAGAAAATATTCTTGAGGTATTTAGGATATTCATTTTGTGGAATTTTATTAAATGTTCTGTGCTAAAATACATATATTTAAAGTATTCAAATTTACGTGATTAAGGGTTAACCATTCATTTTAGCGGAAAATTTGGAGATCTTTTATAAAAAGTATAGAACAAATGACAATATGAGAGAACGACTTAAAAGACAAAATCCTTTATAGATTTTTGTTCGCTTTACATATGTTATTTTATACAAGTAAGAGAGAAAAATCTATGTTATGTTAAAAGTAAAAATACGTGATACATGTATGTCAAGGAGCGACATGGCAACATGGTTTTGGAGAAAGAGAGACATGGGGTCAAAAACTTTTGGGAAAAGTGAAGTTGGAAAAACGAAAAAAAAAATTTATGAAAATTGAAAAAAGGGTCCAAAAAATGAGTGAAATTGGAAAAGGTCCAATAAAATGTGGAAAATGGAAGATGGAAGAACAGACACTGTGTCACCCCTTCTAACCACACCGACATTCAATAGTGCCAATGATGACTAGTTTCAAATAAATATAAAGTACGTTACATCCCTGACCTTTAGTATTAACAAATAATAAATCAGGATGGCATATACTTAATTAATCAGTTTAGTAAATGGAAAAGTTTTAATAATATACCGTTGTGGTTCCATAAATCAAATAATAATAGAATGCAATGTTCAATGAACGATCATTAATAAAGCAGTTAGTCCATAAATTTGTTTGATAAGCACTTCATTATGTAATAAAACATATGACAAAGGCACTGATGTCATCAAATGTAATGTTATACTACATGTTCATAAGGAAAAAACATCTCAATTCAAACGACAGAAGACATTTAAAATCATGAACATTCAATTTATTCAATTTCTACAATATATTTGATCGTGAACTGTATCTTGAAGAAATAAAATCGACATTAGTGCAGTTATATTGTGCATTGGTAAATTGGTACCACTACTGGAACAAATTAGGAGAATCGTTTTTATATAGAGACGCATGTAATGGAAAAACTTTGGGTAGAAATGTACAGTACAAATCAGAAAATTTAAATCTATAGCCGTGAGAACCCAACAGAATCGAATTGTAAGCTTAATGTTATTTTGTCACTAACCAACCCTCGCTTTGGTGATTTTCGTTATCTGATATATCCAAAAGAGCTTGAAATTAAGGATACTACATACACTTCCACATCGTCCTCAATCCTATACCTTCATCTTAAAATTGACAACAGAGGTAGACTTCAAACTATAAGCTATACGACAAACGCGATGACTTCACTTTTCCAATTGTCAACTTCCCGTTTCTTTGTAGCTACATCCAAACAGCGCCGGCATACTGAGTTTACATCTCCCAGCTCATTCGCTATTCAGTGGTATGTGGTCGATACAGTGACTTCCTTGATAGAGACCAGTTGCTCACAAATAGGCTACTTACACAAGTGTATGTTACCAA
>MJUU01053259.1:38218-58094 GCA_002080025.1 Modiolus philippinarum | reverse complement strand
CCCCCCCCCCCCCCCAGAAGTTTAAAAGTCGACATCACCACCTTGTGGACTGCTATGGGGTATCTGTTTCCTAGATGACAACACATCTTTCCCTTTAAAAGCTTAACTGTTGTTTCCTCTTCCGGCTTTGACCTTACTGCCAAATTTTACATGTTCAACACGGCGGGTGTCTTATAAGAAGCAGGAGATGCTTATTCTATCGGTGCACCTTATCTCACTTATGTTTTTTGGGGTCCATGTTGTTCATCTTTATGTGTGTGTGTGTGTGTGTGTCTTCATTTTTCTTTATTTTCTGTGCCGTAGTCATGTTTGTCTCTGTTTCTTTGTTGTTTCCGATGTTGCCATTGTCCTTAAATTATTCGATTTGGATTGACGTTTCGGTTCTCACTTACTTTACTCCATACATTTCATATGTCAGTGAGGTAGAAGGTCCATGTCGGTGTACGTCAGTCTGGCTATAAACTATAATGATATTTGTCTGGTGTTTATTAAAAAACAGTTGCATAATGATGGCATGAGTAGATTAAACTAGTTACACTATAAAAGCTTTAAGCATGGTCGTAACAGAAATCAAAATCCCAAAGTGTTACGTTTTTTTATCATTCAATCAAGAATCAAGAAAAAAAATTAGCATTTTCAAACTTTTCTAATAGGGTCACATGTTCACATGAGATGTATGACAGTGGTCATCTTGGAATGTTGATTTGCAGAGTGGTCCTGCAGTTATGCCAAAAGAAAACAAACCAAAACTTTTGGACAAAATAACATTTATTTGTTACCGGACCATAGGATCAATCTCTGATGTTGAATCTCTATTTAATGATCTTCGGGAAAAACATGAAGTTTTAAATGTGAATTTGGTTAGAGTAAACATTTAGATTTACAAACTAGGACGCCGGATAGCAATAAATGTTAAAACCATAACGTATGTAATATAGTTCAATTTTCTATCGTTAGAGATATGTATGAAGCCTATATATTATTATGTAGTTTTATTTGCCATGTAATTGCAGCAGGTAACATCTTCCAAGGATTGTTCACCGAAAGACATTTTTTTATGAACAAAAAAATTGAATTACTAGTAAATGACTTGATTATGTTTAATCTGAAGAAAAGTTGTCTATGTTACATATGTCAAAATTAAATGACTCTATATTTTTTGTATTCTGAAGCAGTGTATGTATGAACCTTGCACTTTCTATAGAATTCTTTGAAATTTGTAAGTCTTTTATTCAATTTTGATAAAATTATTTAAACTTGCTCCTCCTAGTTATTCCTTTAAGATAAATGTTGAGGATTCATCTAATCTTAACAAAAATTGCTTCAACAGGTCAACTGTGCAATATACGTTTGATTGAAGAAAATATTCAGATGCAATGGCATACCTCTAAAGGCAAATTATATCAGCTTTAATTATTTTTAAATGATGATTCATTAGATTTTGCCGATGTTTTGTCTGTAAATATTGTTAACAAAACTCCCAAGATTAATAATCTAACTCTTATATTTATACACTCTCCACAGAAGCACAGTGATTTCTTCCCCTAAATCTACCCGATAATGTTAATATATATTATGTAATATATATATATATATATATATATATGTGTGTGTGTGTGTGTGTGTGTGTGTGTGTGTGTGTGTTAATATAAAGTATAAGGAATAACAAAATACCGAAATTACTGTGAATTCATTTTCTGCATATGCGCATTTCGACAACTTAAGTCTCATCAGTGCAGATCAAACCAAAACATTTGGAAGTCTTTTAACCGAAAAACATTTTAAAGCTGATAGAGAACAAATAACCAAACGGGTCTAAATAGAAAAGCCAAAATTCAGCTTAGGGCAGAGATATGCATGGGGGAGATACTCCTTAGTTTTAAACACAATTTTTTCAAATATAGATATTTCAAGTTTCAATACAATCGGTTTTTGGGTCAGCACCGAAGTACTGACTACTGGATTGGTAAGTGTAATTTACCGAAAGTCAGTTGGCATTACCCATTTATCATACACAACTGTGAAAAAAAAACAAAAACAAAAACAAAAAAAAAAAAAAAAAANCTGACTACTGGATTGGTAAGTGTAATTTACCGAAAGTCAGTTGGCATTACCCATTTATCATACACAACTGTGAAAAAAAAAAAAAAAAAAAAAAAAAAAAAAAACGGCATATCCACCCGAACTCCTCGTGGAGCAAGACCATGTGCTTCAATGGGGTCGGCGCCCATTGCAATTTGTGTATCACCTATTACATAAGAATGATTTGTTTAAAATTTGTTTAAATTCTATTCAGGAATTAATTTAGTCCAATAGTTGAAGCACTCAGTGCTTGATCAAGCGTCAGTAGTAAGTTAGGAAACTATAATATTGTACTAGTCATCCGTCTCATGATGGCGACCATAGAATTTACGGAGTGCAAATTGTGAAAAGTTCCTCCTGATATATTTGGAGGAAGCTATAGCATATATTATCAGCCGAAATACATATATGTCGTGTGCAGAAACATGATGTTATCATTAAGAAGTTGAAAATTAACGATAGAAATTTCGTTTTGTGTCTACTTCCTTTTTCCATTTTGGAGAATCAGATGTAAATAAGAAGCCGACTTATATTTTTTTTTTACTTTTGTGTCTTGAGTTTACACGGTAGATTTGATCAGGATATATATGATGTAAATACTCATTGAAATATTGGTTACTGATTGAAAGAACCAGCAATATATATTGTAGAAAGTTTCGTATAAATTCAGCAGAAGCAAAACGAAAATCAGGACGTGGGGTGCACAGCTAGAGCCCATTGGAATACCGATTGTTTGTTGAAACCCCAAATATATGTCAATAAAAATGTACGGCATGTTTGTGATATCAAACACAATATATTTGTTGTTCAAATTTGTGTTGTCTTTGACAAAATAAGATTAAGCATCACCTTAAAGACAGATATTTGTAACTGGGTCTACAATTTTTATACACAAAACATTGTCTGATAGTAAGGTGTAATTAATCTTTGAATAGTGAGTTGGGAGTAGAGTGTACAAAGTAGAAAAATCAATTTTTTTATGATGTGATAGAACATGCTTTAAACAACCATGTTAAACTGCATGAGGTACTTCATTAATATTGGCGCCATTTTTTCTCTCAAAATTACAAGGTCATTATTTCAACTTCAGTAAAAAGTAATAAACATAAAATTACTGAAGGAAGTACATTTGTATTAAACGTTTCATTTACTGTATATTTATTAAAATACTTCAACCACATTTAAAGTGCAGTAAATGTCTGGTCTACATTTATGAACATTAAATTTTGCTACTTTCTAGTGTGATGAATAAAGATATACGTTGGTGTTGAAGAAGAATTCAGTTCTGATGAAAAGCAAATTTTTGTTTCATTGAATTTGGCCTTTTTGCCAGGTGTTTCCTTGTGAACTGTTGATAAAAAAAATAGTTTTCTATTCCCGCTTAATCAAATATGAACATTGAAAACTTTGAACATTGCTCTAGAATTCCTTTTGACATCTTAAATGATTTATAATTTGCGTAACACAACACTTGCTAGACATTAGTCAGCACTGGTTGTTTGTCAAGAAAGTTCAAGAAAGTCTTTAATCATGACACAGGCCAATAACTTTGGATTTCACAATTACAGTTGGAATAAGTACTAGATTTAGACATTATAGCTTAAGCCCCCAATCCCCGAAGCAAGATTGTTGATTTTATCCTGTTTGTAGCGTCCAAAATCTGCCTGAATATTATTTGTGTTGAAATTAGTCAACGTTTTAAATTTTTAAACTCATTTTTGGACCAGATGGGATTTATTTTGGTGCTTGCACATTGCTTTATTTTGAACTTACTACCGCCATATTTCATTTTATTACACTAAGAATAGAATAGAGAAAGAGGTCTATGATAGCATTTCCAAATCATCTGGAGCGGTATAAGAGATAATACAAAGGGGATAACACTGAAGTTTTTACAGTGTACGTCAGGTATATGCTGCTAACTATGCATACAAAAATGTAAAATATGGGTTACAAATTATTTTTAACTCCATCACCTGGCTTTTTTCAGATACGTAAATCATGTTTAAATGAACGTTTACATATGAAAATCTTCAAATGAGATATTTGTTATGGTATAAAGATATATTAAAAAGAAATTTAGGAGGTTTCGGAATGTTCAGACTTTATGTCAATTCAGGTTCAGGAAGTACTTTAACTGTGTATATTTGTTTATTTATTAATCTGAAGAATACAAGTGGAACAGAAATAGCATGCTTTTGGGATTTTAGTTGCAAAACGCCTTAAAAAAGACAAATAATACTAACATATCTAATTGTCGCAATTAGCTTCAATTTGAAAGTATGCGACAATAATATATTTCGTAATAATGTCGCCCCATACGTATTTAGGACGACATAGTGTTTTGTTCCGTTTCTTTGTTATTATTTTTCATTAGTCCTTTTTTCTTCCACATAATTTTGTACGACTATTTTCTCATAGTTGCCTGGACACAATTCATTCATACTTGGCACAAAATTAGACCACCATGGGAAGAGGTACATGCACCGGCAAAAATTTTTCAAAATGGTTGCCATTTTGCTATAAAAGATTGAGGATTCAATATCTCAATAAATGCTTTACAGAAATTACTCATATTTTGTATAAATGTTCAATAAGATGAGAGGAAGGAACAGATGCGAAAATATTTTTCACAATGGCAACCATTTCCAAGATGGCCGTCAAAATACGTAAAAATATTAAACTTTATCCGATTTAACAAAAATATAGGTAGATTCTGATATTGGTAGGTAGATTCTGATACTGCGAACAAGGTGCAATGGAAAAACATTTTAAAGATGGTTGCCAAATTACGTCTAAATTTTAGCGTTTCCTGATGTCAACGAAAATTGAGTTCTGGACAAATTTTGACATTGTGAACAAGCTGGAATCATCAAATTGTTTGCCAGGGGAGACATCAGCTATTGCTTGAAGTTGCAAATCTAGTTTTAAATACGTTTTGCAACTGAAAACCTATGGTAGCAAAGTCCATAAAACACCTATGAAAAATTTACAGTCCCTTTTTGAGATGGATGGAGGTAGAACTTGTGTTATCTTGTGTATCTTTTATCACCGGGTATATTTCTATATAAAAATTTGATGTATCATTGTCCATTGTCCACATTTGATATCTATTTTGAAGAATATTGATTGCATATGATATATTGTCTATACTTATGTCAAGGCCTTTGTTGTACTTCTCTCTTTATGTAAACTTCATTTTAAATAAAGAATCACTCTAGTTTTATACAACAGCCATGTTTTATTACGATGATTATGCTTTTAATACGATAAAATCTTTTATCATTTTAGTCTTTTAAGATGTAAGAATATACGTCTTTGTGTTAAATTTAATAACTTTTCATGTAAGCACAGATCTTTTGTGTCGTGTTCTTTTATGAATGAAGAATTAAAAGAAAATAATTACAGTCATGAAAGTAAAAGACAAAATCAAATCTGTAGTGGTTCTATATATTTGTGTTTAGACAACTTTGATAATGGTTTATTATTTCTGTTGGCAATAAGTAGGACAACGAAATGCCTTATGAGTTACATGTAAAGGGTTTTATACTAATCTAAAAGGATACTATTATACGTCAAATGTGAATTGAATAGTACAAAGAGTGCACGATGCACTTTTGATGGACACGAACCATGTTTAACAATTCTGATTATTTTAACGTATTTCCGTTTTGTTAAATGAAATGTTTGGAAATCTTATCATTTATTAAAATTCCTGCATGTTGAAAGGGGATGATGTTTCTGAATCGAAAGGAAGAGTACATATATTACTCGCATATATGATCCTGAAATTTTATGTTGATAATTTCTAAATCCCCAACCCTAAGAAAATAAATTTCTAAAGTCCAAAACTTATAATGCGATTCGCGGACCGCATTAAGATTTTTTAACGAATTCTTGCTGAATAAGGTAACTAATCTAGGCATGTCGTGAAAGGTCCTATATATTCTTACTTTACAGTATTGAAATAATTTAAATACTAAAAATAATGAAATGAAGGTTGTCTCTGACTATAAATAGTCAGTATTTGGCATTACACAATATCATGCTCTTCTTTCATAATTGATGATGTCGTATACCAAATCTATTTAGAAGTATTCCAATTGAAATTTCATATGTAAGAAGGCTTGATATCATAGTCAACGGAAATGATGTCCTTAGCTAGCTGTCAGTAACTGCGAGCATTTGTCCGGATAGTACCTGTATGTATTGTCTTCATGTTTTATGTACTTCATTGTAAGGGTACTCGTCTTGATAAGTTGGACTTTTTTCTAGTTTGATTTTTACTGTGAGTCTTTTTGTGTATTTATTTTTAGCCATTCACCACACATAAGGGTAGGGTTTGGATCCAAGAAAACGAGTTTAACCCCAAAGCAATTTTTGCGCCTGTCCCAAGTCAGGAATATGTTGGTCATTGGCTTGTCCTTGTCTTCCTATAAAATTTTAGTTTCTTGATATTTGGGTTATTGGATGTGGTTTGTTTCCATTGATTTATTCACTTTTTTTACCTTTACGGGGCCATTTAGGGCTTACTATTTGGTGTGAGGTTCCTCACTGTGTTGGAGACCATATGGTGACCCCTAGATGTTTTGTTTTTGGTCGTTTTAACCTGGATATGGGATGTTGTCTCCTTGACATTTACCCCATTTCCTTTCTTTCATATATAATGCATCTGTTTTTGTTTATTATAGATCGCCAGATGAAGAGGCTTCAAAAAGTCATAAAACAGCTGAAAAAATTCAGGTAAAATTCCAGTATATTTAAGTATTACATGTGTTAAAATGCGGAATTAGTAAAAACAAAAACAAAAAAACTTTCACAAAAATAACTTGAAAAACAAATCACAAACGACGTTTTATATAGGGCCACTTTTAAAGATTTTTTTTCAAAATCAAACACCACAACCCAACAGAGAACCCTACAACAAAAACACAAAATGAAAGACAAACAAAAACAACAATTAGAACGCCTGACAGTCGGACTTGGTATCGGTTTTTGCAAACGATAGGGTTCAACTGATTTTCGGGCACTAAAATTCTCCCTTTATCTATCACGTAATATATTTGTTGTTCAATTGCTTGGTGTTGCCATGTATTTGTAATGACTATGTCTCATGTGCATTTATTCCATATCCCTTCATTGCTTGTTTGATGATATAATTCTCTTATATGATGCCAATGCTGATATTGATGTTTCAGTTTCTCTTTATTTCATCAAACATAATATTATAATATCAATAATAAATGAAAACATAATTCTTCAGTCATTCTAAAAGACAATGCAAGACGTGAATAATCAATACACAATTCATATCAACATGCATACAAACTCATAATGACTGTCTACGAAGATATTGCTCATATAATTGATTAATAACGTATCGAGGAAAACGGTTACGGTGGTATAACTTTTAAAGAGTTAATCCAAGTGAAGACTTGGCCGGCTTATAATGTTTTTTTTTCTAGAAAAGTCCTAAATACTTTTTAGTACAACATAATATTTCATTGGATAGATTGGCGTCAGTATATTTGAACAGTTATATACCTCACGTGATTCCCGGTTTATGATACTTAGGCTTCTTTTCCATTTTGTTTTTTTTCGGTAGGTACTAAATAAATTATAGACTTCTCCTTCGGAAACATTTTTCTATAGTGTAATGCCTTTGCCTATCGGCGCGTTCAATATACGTACCAGAATACCATAGAAAAACCGGTTCCCTTGGGAGAAGTCCATAAGCATGTGACTGATAGCTGCCTTTACACATGAAAAACCTAATCTATAAAAATATTCCTTATAACCTACCTCCCTACATATCCTCTTCGCTCCCGGTGGATCATAAGGTCAATACAAGGGATCTCCTCAACTCTACTCAACTCTACTCTTGGCATTTGTTTCAGCCTCTTCCAAAGTAGGATGTCAGTCCTTCAGCTTTTCCTCTACCGTTCTACACCATGTTGTTTTTAGCCTCCCTGTTGGTCTTGTTCCCTAGGATGCCTTTGTTATGCACTTTCCATCCATCCTGAAGACATGTCCAAGCATCTGAATCTTCTCTATGTAATTCCATTTGGACTCCGTCATTTGTAAGAGATTGGCATTTTTGATGGTGCTTGGCCAAAAGATTTTACAGATTTGTCTTAGGCAATTGTGGTGGAAACTCGACAGGGATCTCATGTCTGCTTTTTTAACTCTCCAGCATTCACTCCCATACAACAGTACAGATTTTACATTACTGTTAAATAATTCGATTTAAGGTTTTAGGCTGTATTAGTTGGATTTCCATATTAGTCTTAGGGAGGCTGTTCTAGCTTTAGATTCTTGATGTCTTTTTACGTAGAATCTTCTGTACTTATTACTGTCCCTAGATATAAAAAATTGTTTACTTGTTTTATCTCATTTCCATTGACTGTTAACTTCTCTTGAGCATCATTTCTTCAGTTTTGGTTGTGTTGAGTTGGAGCCTAAGTTGATTCTCTTTGGCTTCTCTTCCATGTGATCTTGTCTCGATGACAAAAGTGCAATATCATCATCGAAAACGAGGCCCTCTAAGGTTGAAAATAGAGACCAATAACTAAATACCGAAGTTACTGTGAATTTAATTTCTGCATATGCGCATTTCGACAACTTATGTCTCTTCAGTGCAGATAAAATCTAAACGTTTGGAAGACCATTAACTCAAATATGTGTAAAAACTGATAGAGAACAAATAACCAATATGATCTATCAACTGATTCCTCTCTTTTTATCGCTTGTGGTTCTCTAATTACCAGGTCTATGGCTACTAGGAATAAGATTGGAAAGATGCCTGTCTGACTCTAGTGTTAACTGCAAACCAATCTATCTCTTTGTTGATTAACAGGACTGCACGTTCAAACTGTGTATAAAAGCATTTAAGAAGAGTCAAAATCTTCCCAAATATCAATACGATCTGATGATTGTCCAAAGGGTTTCTCTATGGATGCTGTCGAATGCCTTTTTTAAAATCAATAAAGTTGATATAGAGCGGTGATTTCCATTCGATTGATTGTTCTATGATGCTCTTTGATGTGAAAATTTGATCGATATAACCATATCCTTTTCTGAATCCTGCCTGTTCTTGCCTTAGAATTTAAAAATTGTTTGTCAATTCTGTTGAGGAGTACTCTACAGAATACTTTGCTGGGAATTGAAAGCAAAATTATTCCTTTCCAATTATCACAGTTTCCGAGATCTCCTTTCTTGGAAAGCTTTACAATAAGACCTTTTGACTAATCTTATGGAATTTCATCTTCAGTCCAAATTGTGTTAAATAGATTGGCATTTGGTTTGTGGCTGTAGTTGAATCAACTTTAAGAAGTTCTGCTTGAATTCCATCTATGCCTGCTGCTTTGCCTGTCTTGAGGGATTTTATGGCTATCAAAATGTCATCTTTAGATGGTTGGTCCACACTAATTTGAAGATCATCTTGTTGGTCTACGACTTCAAATTCTGTTGATGGTTCTGGTCTATTTAAAACATCTTTGACATGTTTATGCCATCTTTCTGACTGCTCTCTCTCTCTGTTGTAATGACTTCCCCAGCGCTATCCTTTACAGGTGAACCTGGTGCGCTTTACTACATTACTCCTTGGTAATTTTGTAAACCGTGCTGAGATCCCCTTTTAAAGCAGCATTTTCTGCTTCGTCTGCACGTGCATCAATGAAAGTTTTCTTGTCTTTTTACTTCTTTATCTTTCTCCCTATATTGTTCCTGCAGTTGTTCTTTCCGTTTAATAGATTTGGTGTTCAAGACTTTTTCATTCAGCTTTAATCTTTCTTCAATTGTGTTCCATGTGTTTTGCTATAACCATGGCTTGTCACTCCTTCTTTTGTAGCCAATAGTTTTTGCAGCTATTTGTTGGTACACATGTTTTGTTTTCCCACTGATTTTCAACAGATGTTTCTTATAACGTTATTCAGTTATTGCCACTGGGCCTATGCCTCTGGTGGTGGATTATTATACACCAACCCAGTAGCCAGTATTCAGTGCTGGCCCGAAAACGATGTCGACATCATTTACCCACAACAACTGAAACTTAATAAAGCTAATAATGATTCTAAGAATTGCCCTTTTCTGGATCTAACTATCATCGTTGACTCTGGTAAAATAAAAACTAAAATTTACGATAAAAGGGATGATTTTGATTTCAGTATTACTAATTTCCCTTTTCTTGACGGCGACGTTCCTCTAGCCCCATCCTACGGAGTTTATATTTCTCAACTGGTACGATTCGCACGCGTTTGTTCTACTCATGACGACTTCAATGAACGTAACCTTACTATTACTTCAAAACTTTTGNAGCAAGGTTACAGATTTCATAAATTGTTAAATACATTTAAAAAGTTTTATCGAAGATATGAACATCTGACTTCTAAATATGATGTCACTCGCAAACAGCTTATTTCTAAGGGCATTTCCCATCCTCGATTTTACGGAAATGTTGTTAAAAAATGCCAGAAACTGATATAAAATCCAGAAAAACTGGGACGTAACTTACATTCTTTACGCAATAGGGGATATCGACAGGATATTCTGCACGTGTCCGTTAAATTAGCTTTGGGATCCAGTGACCTGAGGATTTTACACACATACTGGCCTCTCATTGATACTGCCGATGTCTACTGAAATACATGACGATTCTTTACCAAACCCATTGGGAGTTTTGAATTTGATTTTCCTTCCGTAGTGCGACAGTGTTTAACCAGCGGACTAGGCTCCTTGAGCTAGCCGGCAGTTTAGCGGCGAGCACTCTTTGACCCATCTTTCAAAATTACGTTTTGTCCCCCATTTTTCTTTTCTAGATTGTGGTCATGGAGTTAGTAGTCTACCTGTATGGGTTTTATTCGTATGTTTATTCTACGATAGGGAAACGGGACAGAGAAAGGGGAGGTTTGGGTACCCATAAACCGGTTTAACCCTACCGCTGGCTTTTGCTAGTGCCGGTACCAAGTCCGGCTGTCCCGAGTTCCTATCGTTGTTTATGTTTGTCTTTTGTATTTTTATTGTGGGTTTTTTTCTTGTGCAGTTCTATTTACTTTCTGGCATGTGGCTATGTTTTTCGGCCATTGTAGGTGTTTCCTGTTATCTCAAAACCAGGCACTCACAGTGAACTGAAACTGAGAGTGACATCAGGTGCTCCGGAAGGGTAACATTGTAGGTGTTTCCTGTTATCTTTTTATTCCATTTTAATTAAAACTTCCAATATCCAAATTCAAGAAAATTTTGTTAAAAGCAAAGGAGTATCTCCATCTTGCATAGCTCTGTCCTTAGCTGATTTTTGGCTTTCCTTTTTAGATCCAATTGGTAATTTGTTCTCTGTCAGCTTTTACACATCTTTTGGTATATGTTTTCCAAATGCTTCATTTTGATCTGCACTTAAGAGACAAAAGTTGTCAAAATTCGCATATGCAGAAACTATAAATTCTCAGTAACTTCGATATTTTGTTATTTCTGTTTATATTGGACAACGGAAGTGGAAAAGGAAAGAACCAAAGGAGCAGTATCACAAAAATCGAAGTCCAAAGACTTGACAAAAAAGAGAACACAGAAAACAATGACGCCAAACAGTCACAAAGCACAGAAATAATAATGATAATAAAAAAAAAATTAAAAAAACAAAAAACAAAAAAACAAAAAAAACAAAAAAAAACAAACACGACATTCAAAACCAGGCACTCACAGTGCACTGAAACTGAGAGTGACATCAGGTGCTCCGGAAGGGTAAATAAATATGTCCTGTTCTGTTAGATGGTCAATCGACAAGATTTTATCGAAAAAAAAATGCCTTGATTATGTTTATTATTACCGTAACAATGACCAATGAAAGTTAACGTTAAAGAAACAAATGGACTTATCGTGTTTTAGGAAAACGTAGAGAGATATTCTATATAGATATCAAAAAGGCTTTAAAATGTCGGTTTAGAGAGGAGACAAGTCGTATTCAGCCAAACACCTCTACATCGTTATTCTAAATCCAATATTCGTAATTTATTCTCACAAGTAATAATTAAAAAATCTTCAAAAACAATTGTATAAAAGTTAGGATTAATGTGCAATGACAGCAGGAGTATAATCAAAAGCAGATGTTCTACAGAGGGAACATGTGATGTCTAAACATTCGAATCCAGTTTAATATTACAACTAGTTAATTGCACGTTGTTGGAAACGGGGACATTTTAGTTTACCAGTGAGCAAATTAGAGTTGTGAAAAAAAAATCAAAATCAAATAAGCTAATCATCGGAAGTCATTAAATGATGTTTTAAGTGATTTTTCCTGTAGCGTTGAAACATCTCCTCAATTTGTTGGCATCATTCTACAGAAACAATGCATATTTGTCATCAAAAAGATCCCTTTTAAAATATAAAAACATTTATTTCATCCTTTTCCGCCATTAAAACGAAACTAGAACAGCAATCTGAACAAAATTAATTTGTCTTTTGAGCGTTTTATAAAGCTAAGCAGGATATTTGATTAGGCAATTAAAACTGGAATTGATATTATTGTTTTCAAGGGATAAACTTCTATCACATGCACAGGTGAACGTAAAAATACTGTTGGGCCGATAATAACATGTTTTACCGCCCCATGATCTAGGTATCGGCAATTGATTGCCAATTATTTACATAAACATCCGTTTCCGTTAGAGAGTCATGAAATAGATCAAAAATCCATATTATTCTAATGATTCGGGCTACTGAAATCAATGAGGAAGATTTAATATACCACAGAGATGGTTTTAAATCCTTGTTTTATAGTTGCGTATTAAATATTTGACATATTCGAGCTTACAAAATGGATTTATCTTTCAACAACCTGATCAAACAGGTCAGTGAATGCTTATAAATCTTATTTATTACATACGAATTTAATTTAAAGATATACAATATTTGTTTTCCTGATATCTTCTTTATCTCCGTAGTATTATATGTGTGCATTAGTCTCTAGTATGATGGCCTACTACACAGACAATGTCTAACACATGGACAAATGAAACTAAGCGGAGACGGGTGTTGGAAAGCATGTGAACAGTTTGTTTCTGATAAAACCATCTTGTGAGAGATGAGCTATTTTAACATTTCTAAGAGTCTAAAAGAATAATACTTAAACCCAATTATTTCTTCAAAGGTATTAATTTTGTTTCGGTAACAATGACATTCTTGTATAATCCTGCCAAGATAAATCATATAAATGAAGGGTGCAATATATGTATTTTTTCAATTGAAAAATTGTAGAAAAAAGACTATTATTCAGAATACACAACTCAAAGTTAAAATAATATATGATATTCACGCTTCTTTACTTAATTTAAACCTTTGATGCAGATTAGTTACACGTATAAATGTACCCCTTCCTTATGTTGTCTGACAAGACATTAAACATGCAACCCTGCTGTTCCAATCATATCCTTTTTATGTAATATTAGTTTTTGTAACATTTTGTCTATATGTATTTCACAATAGACCTCACGATGATATTTCTTTACAACCGGAGATATGGAAATCAACAGAAGGCGTTGTCCACTGCCTTGAGGATTCGGCTTTGGTTTCTCAAAATGAGTACTACAAACAGAAATACATACCTTTAATACAGAATTTCCGTTTTCTGTTACCTGGCTTATATATCAACCAGGCTCGAAAACTGTGTTTTCACCTAGTCAGTTTAATGAATATGTTTTACAAATCTAACATCAGGGGAAGTGCGAGACAGGAGAATCTCAGACACCCAAGGCCAAGGGTAAGATTTCCAGTCTCGGACGAAGCTTTGCTGAGTCCGAGATGATTGAAATCTTACCCGAGGGTGTCTGAGATTCTCTTGTCTCACACTTTCACTGGTGTTTGATTTTATTTCTTACTGTATGCACCCTGAAATTTACTAAAATCCACACAAAAATATCGCCACTTTTCCGTCTGTTTACACAAGGAGTTATTTCCTTTTTTGTAACGTCATAAAATCAGGAATGTATACCCGAGCGCGCCATATTTTAAAAGACGACTTTTCGTGTATTCTCATTGAAAATTTTACTTTAAATGATATAACAATTTTACAATACGTAGATTAAATCCACTTATGGTCACTTATGAGGGCAGATGTAGACTACAGACCCTAAATGTGCAAACACAATATTTGCCGGTAAACTGCACGTGATTTTCTTGTCTTACCCTAGTGCAGGACAAGGAAATCTCACACCGCTAAAAATAGGAAATGCTGTGTCTCAAAAGTTAGAAATATCTTTCTCAAAAAAAATATTGTTACACGGAAGGTAGATAGACAGTGTTGCGCTGCGCAATTCAATCGCGCATTAGAAAAATCAAGAGTCGTATACGGGGTAGATTTGATTTTTGGGCCGGAACAGTAAATTGACGGCTTTTCCTTTGGGACGTCCAAATTAAATTACCGATGTGAAACGTCATATTTCGTTTACTTTGCCGCGAATTAACTCCCTTTTCCCCGTAAATAATGTTAAATCCGGAAATTTTGTAAAATATCTCCGTTAAAAGCATAGTGACATATACATATTTTATTGTAACCGATAAACTACATCATAAACTATCTGTTCACAAAAAAAACCATCAAATTCTCATGGATAAAAAGTTAATTTCTATTAAGCTAAAAATTGCCTTTCCATATTTTCCCTGTGCATTCTATGTAAATTTAGGTGAAAAAATGAGCAAACTTTGATCTCAATTCTAGAAAAAGCAAGCATGGTCACCCATACTTTTTATTACAGATTTTGGGTAAGTGGGATTGGTTCTTCAATTGTGACGACTTACAACAAGATATCATGGATATGAATATTTCTGTCTATCTACCTTAATTTTATGTTTTTGCATGAATAAAAAACATTGTGCGAAGTTAAAGTGTTGTCAGGCTCTGATTTCATTAACTTCGACAATATTGGAACAAATTACACAATTTATTCTATACCCTTCATGATAACAAATACTTATCGTATATTTACATATATCTGATAGTGAAGTACGGTTAGAGAGGTTCCATGGTAGATATTTGTTTTACTATACAAACATTCACTGTATAAGATTAATTTATTTGATATAAACAACGTATAGTTGACAATAAAAATCTTTGATATATAGAGTACCTTACATAAAACATTTTATATTTCATGTATTTGTTGAGGGTTTTACGCAGGAAATATAAATGATTGGATTTTCTCCCTAGAAGTTGTGTAACGGTTTATAGTATCCACCGTGAAATAAGTTCCAAAAGGAACATCCTGGTGAAGTAATTATCAGATGGAAAGTATTTACTGCTCACATGGTGAAATAATCTCCGGACGGAATAAATATAATAGATATATCAATAACATTTGTTCCATCTAGAGCTTATTTCACAGGATACTATCTTGGTTTACAGTTGCCCTGTCAATTATTATGAATTACGTGAAATGAATTTATGTAGAGATAGATAAATTGTATAGTATTCAAACAATATTGAAAAAAGCACACACACAAAAATAACAAACAAACAAACCTTTCATTATCTTTTTTCTGGTTTTAATTTTTTATATCCTGAAATTATTTTGATCATAACCCAGTCTCATGACTCTTATATCTAAGAAAGTTCATGACGGACCTCTTTAAAAGGTCCGACTCCTAGCAACTCATTATAAAATGACGAAAAAGCTTTTGGATGAGAACCCTACCCTTTCTCGATTTGCTGTAATTTGCTGTTTATCTGTTTATGTGAAGCATCAACTAATATTTTTATTAAATATTTGAATTCTTTACTAATTTGATTTCCAAAGGAACCACAACATTTATATTTTTACAACAACAGAAAAGATAGGAATGGCTATATTGGATACCTGTATAACCAAATTCTATTTTTAAATTAGCTATTTGTAATTTGTGATAATAAAAAAAGAAGTAACATACATCATCGCCATCCATTGCAATAGAAAAGACTTGAACGGAATGAACAAATCCATATAGTTTTTGGTATCGTCTTATTTCATTTGTTAACGACATTTTTCAATAAACGCTTCTTGTCAATTAGTCTGCTGGAATATTTGATAAGAAATTACACTGATTTTATTTTTAGTACATTAAGGATGCAGTTCAAAATACAAAAATACCGAAGTTTCATATATAGCAGTAAGTTTCGTTTATATGCTGTACAACTGTTTCAAGGAGCAACCTTTCATCAGCAGCAATATAATCAAATAATATTGAAAGCCATAATCTAAAATTAGTAAAAAAGAGTACTCTAATTACGTCTTTTTCCTCCTGATCTTCGAACATATATTCTCTTCAATCAAAAAGTGCATATCTTTTTAAATTTAAATTGTGCAATTTTTAAGGGCAAAATGTTCGTTTTGGAAATATGAGCGCATTGAGCGTGTCTGATAATGCTTTTGAACATTTAATATGATATTTCCTCAACTGGAAGTGCCAAGAATCAAGTTCAAAGGTCAATATTCTTACCTATACTTTCACTTTATTGAAGTGTCACGCATGAAAAATGAAATTTAAGAATGTCACAGCAAAAACCACACCCTTCATAGCGATCAACCAAATTCGGATGTAATTCTCCGTGTAAAATTGACCCTATTATTAAGCAAATGACGTGGATAAGTAGAAGTAAAAGACACATTCTTTCTGTTCAGTGTACCTTTCCTAGTCATATGTGTGAAAGCAGCGTTAGATTTACATGGCTTTTTAGCAATTTATTGGAATCATAGCTTCAATCATACAAAAGTTCATATCTTCTGAGATTTTGTATTTTTTCAATTTGCCAAACATTTAGTTAGACAAATGAGATCTGTGGCCTTAAACAAGAAATATAAAGTTTATACGCGACTCTAGAGTATAAACTGGACTAAATTCATTCACAAAGTCATGTACCAAACCTTGAAAATGACTTGCGCCATTTTAAACACCTATTTAGTCTTATAAAACAAATGTTTCATGATGAAAAAAATTACATGTTACAAGCATGCAGCCGTATTTAGCAAAATGAAAGCATATGAATAGATAAAACTCTTTTGATATTTTATATTGCTATTTATCTCACTGGGCCGATGCCTCTGTTGTTTAAGTGTTAGTCCCTGGAAGGTTTTCACAAACCCATTAGTCAGTATTTGGTGCTGACCCAAAAACCTATTTTATCTGGAAACTTACAATGAACATGTATAAAACTAAGGATTATCTCCCTATTGCATAGCTTTGTCCTTAGCTTTTTTGGGCATTTTGGTTATTGGTTCTTTATCAGATTTTGCAAATTTGGGTTTATGGTCTTCAAAATATTTTGATATGATCCGCACTGAAGGGAATAAGTTGTCGAAATAGCCGTATACAGAAACTTAATTTACAATAAATTCGGCATTTTATTATTGATATTGAAATAAAAAGAATAGTTGTAGGGAAAAAACTGAAGAGAAGAGGCAAACTCGAATGTTTAAAAGATAGCACCTTCAGAAATGAAAAATCTCCTGTTGAACATAGTTTTTCCATTTATGTTCTATGCATTGTAAATTGCAAACACTATTATAAAAGAATACTACAAATTCACGAAAAAACAACATAAACTCAAAATAAAAAATAAGAAAAAATACTGCCTCATAAAGCTCTGACAAGAGGTTTCAATTGGATTCCAGAAACCATGTGAAAAATTGCACTTTCATCACATATGGTATCACGCAGTAAATGCATTTATTCATTTATTTATGAAGTATGAAAGCAGGTTTCCTGACTGTTGAAGTTTACTCGTAAATAGTGTATTTCTGACGTTTGATATTTTGTTTATTACTGGTGTATTTTTATTTTTATTTAAGGTACGTCTACTGACCCTTGAAGAAAAATACAGAAGTTACTTGCTTTATGAACAAATTAAAGCTTTCGAAGAAAGAGTTTATATAAGCTATGACAATTTCAATGTTGACACACTTCTTAAAATGTTTCGAGAGATGGCCAGACGATGTAAAGGGTCACGTGACATCCATACTTTAGCCGGACTACGACAAGCATTGCAAGTTGAAATACGGAAATGCCGAATGAGAAAAAGAAATAGAAAACCAGAAACATTCGAAAGGATGTCCGGGGAATTAGATGAAGTGTTACAGTATTTTCTTTGGTTTTTTGAAAATCTGAAATTTTTGCGAGATTTACGAGCTAATTTTGTTGACAGAATTTTCAATCCTCTTTTCAAATATTTCTATGAGGCAGGAAATTCCGGTCCAGACCGAGAACGTTCGTTGGATTCAGCTATGTCTTTTTCCAATTTCAGTGTCAATTCTATGAAATCACACAACAGTCGTATAACTGGATTATCATCGATATCGGGGTGGAGCCAGTTAGGACTGTCTGAGACCGACAGTCAGGATGGATCCGAAGACAGCATTCATTCAACACGTAAAAAGATGCTTGCCAGAGCAGCATTGCTTCTCTTAGGACGAGAGTTTAGAGACATTAAAAATTTGTATGATAATACAGAAATAGAGAAAATATCACACAGACTTTCATTTCTAAAAGAGCAACTGGACTTCCTGATTGATAACGAAGGACAATTTAGTCCAGAAATGTTCAGTCAGGACAGCGAAAAGGCCGTGTATCATTTAAAAGTGAAAAATTCTAGAACATACAGTCTCATGCGGTTAATTCCAGATATCCTTGTAAAGTTTCAAAAATCGGCATGGTTAGCAAAACGATGGTTAGAACTGGATGATATGAAAACTAAAGATTTGAACGAGAGGCTTCAAAAACTTGCAGTATTGGAAGAACAGTTTTCGAAAAGATTATCAACCCTTTCGAAAAATATTCAGGAGCATGAGACACAATTAGAGAGAGGAACACGAGAACTTCAAAGTCTTTTGAAGCGAGAAGACCGTTCTAGCGACCTCGAATTAAAAATGCACGATTTTAAAGAAAAACTTGGAAAACTGGAAACGGATATGACACAACTCAACGAGGAAAAGGAAAGACTTTTAAAAGACATTGAAGAATGTAAAAAGACAATGAACACTTCAAAACATAAAAATTTAACAACATTGTATGAAAGGAACAAACTTCAAAGGTATGCTACAGAAAGACAGATAGCTGCATTACAGTTTCAACAAAATATTGCAAGAAATGATATGGAGGTTGAAATTGAGGTAAAACCAAACATTATTCATTTTACAAATGATGTCCAAGATCGTTGTGAAGAACTGGAGCGAGCGTTGGAACAGGAAAAACGAGAAAAACACACTCTGCAGGCTGCACTTTATCCTATATCAAAGGACAAAGAATTTATAGCTGACCGACTGCGCGAGAAGCAGATGCGTCTAGCTGAGGAAAAGGGACAAATTATTGCCAAGTACGTCGGCAGTTCGAATGGTGCAGATTTATCATTTCGATCGTTGCCAGGAGATCTTGAAACACGTGATCGAAGAGAGTCATTCAAACAAGGAAGAACAAACAATAATTTAACAAGTCGATCAATTCTTCATCAGCCATTCACCGCAAACAGATTTCCGCCAAGTTACGTCCTAACGGGTAGAGATTCCTCCGTATCCGGAGTGATTTCTCCGGAATGGTAATATGTCAATAACAGTCATGATATTGTTCATGTCGTTAATGCTGTGAGATATTTAAGTGGTTAATTTCCATTATAATTGATACTACAACAATAGACTAAAACTCTTCAACTTCACAGTGCTATGAGCTACGAATTCGAAAGTAAAAATTCAAAAGCAACAAGGCGTTGTTCATGTTGAAAATATTTTTTAATCTTATCTGCGTTATAGAACAAAATGACATGGAACATATGAATATGATAGAA
>MJUU01053259.1:0-37240 GCA_002080025.1 Modiolus philippinarum | reverse complement strand
TCAAAGACCACTTATTTTTTGGAATTCTACCTAGCAACCATACTTTAAGCATTTGTTTTGATAAGGTTAATCATTTTCACCAATTGGATTTCAAAAATATTTGATTCCAATTTTGGTAAATTTCCTGAAAGTGTCAAAGATCACTCATTTTTTTGGAATTCTACCTAGCAACAATACCATTAGGATTTGTTTCCATCAGGGCAATCATTTTCACCAATTGAATTTCAAAAATATTAGAATCCAATTTTGGTAAATTTCCTGAAAGTGTCAAAGACCACTTATTTTTTGGAATTCTACCTAGCAACAATACCGTTAGGATTTGTTTCCATCAGGGCAATCATTTTCACCAATTGAATTTCAAAAATATTTGATTCCAATTTTGGTAAATTTCCTGAGAGTCTCAAAGACTACTTATTTTTTGGAATTCTGCCTAACAACCATATATTCCTTAATTCCTTATGGTAAAAATAGTGACAATAGTTTAATTTCAAAAATGTTAAGAAAAATTATTCCCAGGGTCGATAGCTGTTTTCTGTGTCAGACAGGGGGTGCGGGGATCACTGTCGTTTCCGACAGTCCTTACTCTAGTTTTTTTTTGGCGTTGAATAAGCGACCTGGGTTTTCGTAAATGTCTAGTTGTTTAGAGGAATGTAATGTTTATGATTGTACCGTTGAGTAAAAACCTATAAATTCTATAAATACATGTATAGACGAGTTTCCAATTGGTGAATTTTCCCGGAAAATTTTGACGTCACAATATAGATTTTTGGACGTCACAATGTTACGTGACGCAATTTCCTCCGATTGACCCCGGGTCAATCGGGGTAATTCATTCATAAAACGAAATTGGAAATTCGTCTATTGTGTTTGGTTAGAGGTCTGAAATATCCGTTTAGAAAAGGCCTGACATTTCTATCGATGCCTATTTGGATTAAAGGCAGGAAAAGCTTCTTATTGTGTCTTGTTTTAAATGGTGATTTGATCAATACTTACTTTAGTTAGAGGCATAAAATGTTAACGAATGTGCTATGTTGAAAGATCTGGCATTTGTATGAATGTGCAGTTGGGTTAAATATCTGCACAGGATATCAATACACCGTTCAGTAAAGACATGTTTATGAATATGTCTGTTTTTATCATTGAGATATTTAATACAAAATGAAAGGATATCGGAAAGTGCACATGAGACAAAGTCTCTACAAATACATGGTATAACCAAGCAATAAAACAGCGTTTTTATCGTTGTCCTTCATCTTGCTGTCAGCATGAGGCCTTCTACACTGAGCTTCGCTTATACCTCAAGATTGAAGGCGGCATCTATCACCGGTTTGGTCCGTAGATCACCAATCACACAGAAACAGCAATAACCGTTTGACTTCTCTAGCTTTTAAATGACCAACTGAAAGTTCCATTAATTGTTTCTTTTCCCGTCAGAACGTTAAACGGACTTACATGTACATGCAGTGTGAAATACGACTTGTAACCGATAAGAAATATAAAGGCAGAAACGATATAAATATTAGAGCTTCTGATCGAACAAAATTTTGTCCTTTGGAAAATGTTTTAAACACGGTTCGGGCATGGGCACAAAGTGTGCATCGCTTTAAGTCGATCTGTTTTATCAAGTTTTCTGAGGTTGAATTTATAGGAGGACTTCTTCGAAAAGAAGAATAAAAAAACAATTATGTTTTTAATTTAGCTTGTCTTGTATAGGTGAATAGTTTGTCGTTATTATTCTCTGTTCTTTTCATTTTTCCAAAAGAGCTCGAAATTAAGGATACAATAGACACTTTCATAAATGGCTCACTGTTTTAAGCTTCGTCTAGAAACTGGCAACACTTCGCTGGTCAGGGGAGGTCGATACAATATCTCTATTGATCACAAGCAGGCTACTTAACCCACAATTTGTAATCATTTTATGGTTGCAATCATGATCTTCTGGACCTGTTTCCAATATAACTTTAAGAGCTTAACTTTGTTCTTTTCTAGTACTAGATTTGACTTCATTACCGGAATTACCGTGTTTAAGAGAAACGGGAGATGATTTTTAACTGGGTCTGTGTAGTTTATCAGTACAATTGTATATGTGTCTCCATTTTTCTTTACGGGAGTACGAGCGTCAGTTTTAAAGTAGAAGTAAAACTCTGACCTTTAGTTTTGAAGAACTTTGCTAACTGAACAACATGAGCAAAAGTTTTGAAAATCCATGGAAGAATTTTTTAGATACAAGATGTCAGAATTTTGGCGGGAAACAGCTCTCTCTAGAGTTTCCCCACAATTTCCATTAGCTATTTATATGCCGTAAAATATGTGAAAATATAATTGGAAGTTGATAAAAATTTGCATGTTGTTTATTTTATGCATGTTAAAATGACCTATGACCAAGAAAATATTATACATGTTTAAAAAAAAATTAACCCTGTTTGACAGGATAAACCCCGAGGATATCGAATGCTTCTGAAATCTGACGCTAATACTCCTTTAATTTGCCGAACTTGTGTATTGTGATGTCCTTTTCCGATGTATTAATTGTTTTGTGACTTTTTTTAGATTTTACTGACTTTAAATGAAAATAAATTTATTACGACGTTTGTGGTTATTTTTGGATGAATATCCGTGTACTAAATGTTTCTATAGCAACAATGACGTCACACTTGACGCTTTTTTCTGTAAAAACATCTAATGGTGAGAAATATAACAGAAAAGATGCAAAGTAACTAATATTTAAAATTAAAAAAAAAAAAATTTAAAAATTGTAAAAAGAAAGCCATTATGTTGTATGATATGCAAAGTATCCAAATATTAGCAAATGTTGAAAGCGATTAATATTAAAACCAGCCTTTGAAATAAAAAGAAAGATTATTTTGTTTTATGAATACCATGCACTACAAATGTGCATGGGAGGATTAAAATGTACTCCAGAGAGAAAATAGTTCCAAGACATCAAATACAGAGTAACTTAATATCATTCTGATGAAGTGAAATATCCAGGTAAATCCTGCAATTTGATTGGTTACCTAGACAAGGGATATGAGACTGTATCCCCGTGATAGCAAAATCACAATTTTTAAACGCTTTTAATAGAAAAATTATAGCACTTCTAGCAGAATATAAAAGTTATTCGGGCTTCACAGGGATTCGGGTTCATATTCCCTGTCTATGTTCTATATCCCCTTCGCCTGACGGCTCAGGGGATATAAAACACAGACAGGGAATATGAACCCGTATCCCCTGTTACGGCACATATTGTCGCCCCTGCACATATTGTCGCCGGCGACAATATGTGCAGACATATCGGCACATATTGTCGCCCTGCACATATTGTCGCCTACACATATTGTCGCCGGCGACAATATGTGCAGTACATTTTCGGCACATATTGTCGCCAGTTTTAAAAGAACTTGTACTTCCCCTGTGAAGATTCCCGAATAACATATAATATTAGTAGTATATTCTACTTAAAAGGATTCTCTGACTTGTCAAAGTATAACAAGTGTACAGAACCTGACATTACATAATTTTATTCATTTAAGGAAAGGCAAATCAAAACTTAGTTACATTTTGTAATAAAAAATAACAGACACAAATTACTTGCAGTTAAGTGGATTGTTTGTCAACTCAATAAGTGTTTTATATAACAATTGTGGAGTAATCACATTTTTTTCTGAAATTAAGTGAATCACATATCTGTGTACAGTAGTATTGTCGTAGTTATCCATTGGTTGTTTACTTAGCATCCCGGTTTTCCTGTAATGACAAAGTGGAATAAATACATGTATTATATAGATAATGGTGATTTATCAAGTTTCAAATTAAATAAATCTCATATTTTCACTCACTGAAATAAACAATTTATTTTCACTCTAGGAAATGACGTCACAATATTATAGCCAATGTAAACACATGGCGCATTGGTGTTAAAAAGATAATCCCCACAAAATTGAATAAAAATCTGTTTATAGATTTGAATATCTATATAATAAGTATAACTAATCAACAGTGATGAATATCAATAATAATGTCACTCGTGTCGAACAACGCAATGGATTAAAATCGTTTTGGAACAAGTTTCAAAACTCTTTTAATCCTGCGTTGTTCGGCACTCGTGACATTAATATTATTGATATTCATCACGGTCGATTAGTTATACTGTAAGTCTAAAAAATTACTAATAATGTTTCTGCATTTGTGATATACATTTATACATTTGCGTATGTGACAACCAGAAAAATAAACTATCTACATTGTGTAATGCTTAAGTCCTTGGGGTCGTCTTGAACTTAATTTGAGGTATGAGAAAAGCTCATTGTTGAAGACCTCATGGTAACTTAAAGAAAAACAACCACTATCAAACCAATGTTTCTTTACTTAGATATACCATGTATTTGTAGAGGCTTTGTCTCATGTGCATTTTATCTATTTCATTTCATTGTTTATAAAACACATTTTGTGAGATTCTCAGAATGAAGAGATATATAAAAGGATCTTCCCTTTTTGTTAAATTTTCACAATCTTTAAAAAAAACCTTTTATTTAAAAAAAAAACTATTTGAAATAGAGGTTAAGTTTAAGTTGCATTTAGTTACAATAGGACTTTGGTTTTCCCTTTCAAAATTTGTGATTTTTTTTGGTTCATTCCTCATCTTCTCTGAAACCACTTGAATAATTTAGATTAATTTGAATATAAAAGTTGTTAAGGTTGATTTTTATCTTTGTACCTCTTCCGAGATAGAAGCCCCTGAGAACATTGTAATTATGATGTAAATCATTTTATGAATAATATGTAAAATCTGGTAGCACTCTAATAAATGATTTCTTTATATTATTCATTATTTATAGGACTCTATGGTAAATGGAATTAGGAGGATATCTAAGAACAACAACTTACGTAAGCAGCGATAGCTGACAGTCAGATATTTGAACGTTTCACGGCATGGATCTCCGTACAAGGAGTTTAATGCGCTCACTGTACACGACCGTTTTCCTTGACATTGACGTCTTACAATGGGGAGAGGTTTACTGGTAGAACATGTTGTTGTCTTTATACTTTTGTGTGGACAAATGGCACGACTTGTCCGGCCATATGTAGCTCTGTAGATTGACAGTACTGTATTACTAGGACACTGTATGACAGACTTCTTCCATTCACATACAATACGCTTTCTTATAAAGGGTTTCCTAGGCACTGAAAAAAGATAATGGTTTTATCTAGTAGCAATTTTACTTACAAGTATCAAGTAAACATTAGCACTTCACATATATTGACGGGGTCATTGATTATGCGATTATATATAGTAGTCCAGGTTTATTTCGCTGAACTTGATTACTCTTTATTGAGGGGCCGACTCCGACCTGCCGTTCGGTGTGGGGTTTCCTCATCGTTCATTGAAGATCTTATGGTGGCTTTGATTTGTTATAACTCCCTTTGGGTTGTTGTCTCTTTGACACATTCCCCGTTTCCCTTCTTTTTTCTATTCTCATCCCGTGTTTCATAAATACATATATGCAAAGGAGAGGAAAAGAGATAACTAATGGCTTGAACTGTACTTGTTACTGGGACGTAGAAAACAATGGTAAAATTAAAGTTGTAGCAGTACCATGACTTTCTAACAGAAAGTTGATCTCTGACTATATTGGTAGTTAATTGTATTTACCTATACATTGCTCATGGATCTCTGACTATATTGGTAGTTAATTGTATTTACCTATACATTGCTCATGGATCTCTGACTATATTGGTAGTTAATTGTATTTACATATACGCTGGTAATTAATACTCAGGTATTTGTATGTGCCAACACGTGGAACTCTGACTATATTAGTAGTTAACTGTATTTACCTTTACACTGGTATTTGACATTCAGGTATTTGCATGTGCCAACAGATGGATCTCTGACTATATTTTTAGTTAATTTTATTTACCTATACACTGACAGTTGACACTCATGAATTTGTATGTGCCAACACATGGATCTCTGAATATATTGGTGGTTAATTGTATTTACCTATAGACTGACAGTTGACACTCGGGTATTTATATGTGCCACCACATGGATCTCTGTATATATTTGTGGTTAATTTTATTTACCTATGCACTGGTAGTTCACACTCAGGTATTTGTATGTGCCAACACATGGATCTCCATATAAAGAATTGGTTGATGATACAGTACAAGCCCGTCTACCATTACACTGGCGGCTAACTATAGGAAAGGGTCTATTACTGGAACACTTTGTCGTCTTTATACTGGAATGGGGACATGTTCTACGGTCTGTCCGTCCGTATGTGGCCCTGGTAATCCTCAACACTCTAGTAGTAGGACATCCTAACGTTGATTTCCTTCCTTCGCAAACATTTGTTCTTCCAATGGTTGGTTTGTTGTACACTGTAAATACAATGTGTTTATTTACTGTTAAAATGATTCTATCAATAATTTGAATAATGATTTACACATGAGAAGGGGATTACATTATGAGAATGCAGTGAAATATGTCAAGAATATTCTGGTATTATAAATTTTATAAAGGAAGACAGAATGGAGAGCGGATAGATTGAATACTTTGACAGGAGGTATGCAAGCATTATATCATCCATATGTTTCAATCAGATGCCACCAAAGTTAGTGTGAATGTAGTTTCTGCATATGGCAATTAAAACAACTTATGTCTCTTCAGTGCAGATCAAATGAAAACATTTGGAAGTCAACAAACCTAAATATCTAATTAAGCTGATAGAGAACTAATTACCGATAAGAGCAAAAATTGAAAATAAGAGCTGTGAAAGAGGGAGATACTCAGTTGTGTTATCTTCTTTATGTCAAAAGCTTCCAATTCAGAGTTGGTCCGCCAATCAATGCTATTTCTTAAAGGGACATTTCATGTAGATGTGTTTCCCATTGAGGCGTCCTTCAGTTAAATAGATTCTACAACAATCGTGGTTGCAACTACAATCTACTTATGAAGAAGACTAAGTTGTACTTTATCATGCCCGTTTTATATGTGTTAATAATAACATACGCATAGGTCATAAAGCAAATGATGTCCATATTCATGTTTGCATATACATCTGTAATTTCATAATTAAGTACACTCAACCCTTTTAGAATTATGAAAAAAACTTGATAATGCTCGATATCTGCAGTTATATTAGAGGACTCGTGTGAATAACATTTACTTTCCATTTGTACCAAAAATAACAAAAGCAATAAACTGTTATTTTTTTAATTGCCATCTGAATTTATATATATACATAGGGAAAATAAATACGGTATAACACCTTGTTTATAAAAGATCCATTCTCCAGTTGCATCAAATGCTGTATATATTCCAATGTTTCTAATGGTCCCCAAACCACTACCACGTGTCCAGGTAAGAAATTTTCCATAATTCTTTGTGTCACCCCGCCCAATATCAATCGTTTTGTCATTCCAACTTATCCAAAACTTCTTAAAAACTGAACAGCTTACAACAGATCCTTGTACAGATTTAACAGGTATCCCTTGATTCCTGGTTCTGATTACTGACATCCACCAAGAACTATTTCGTACAGAGGTTCATTCTCTGTTTTTCCAGACATTAAAGCTACGTGAACATCATTGCATGCCCTCACTTGAAAGCGGAAGAATTTTGCTTGCGAGACATATATCCCTAATGTTGATAAAGGAATATATTTTTGTCTGTTTAGAGTTTTATATCGTATTATGCTTCCTAAAACTATAAAGAATTTCAGAAAATGAAAGAAATGTTATATTTTCATTTGACAGCTAATAAAAAGTATCTCTGTATGTTCTAAGTCCATTAACAGTTGGGATAGAATCTGATTAATCAAGTTGCCTTAAGATATCTTCTGAAGCTTTGTTTCGCATTATGAGGCCATTCTGTCATCGCAATTTAACCCATAACAGGCTTTATAGGGTTACTCGACATCTCGACATTGAACTTACTATGAGGTATGAGTAAAGCTCATTGTTGAAGGCCTCATGGTGACTTCAAAATTAAAAGCGTTGTTCCATTACTTTACCATGTATTTGTAGAGACTTCGTCTCATTTGCATTTACTCCATATCTCTTCACTCTTAATTTTAGATATGAATTTGTCTCTCCTGCAATGTGGATTCCGTAAAAAGATTATCCTTGAGAGAAATATATGCTCTATATACATTTCAGAAAACATGTGCCAACGGATATAGTATTTGATATAATGTCTTTGTCCACAATACTCCAAATATGTAATTTTCCCGCAATGTCACATAGGTAAAGGGATGTTTTGGGTATTTTATATAATGTGAAATATAAAAAAAAAAACAATATAAAAGAAGGAAACGGGGAATGTGTCAAAGAGACAACGACCCAAAGGGTAGTAATAACAACTCAAAGCCATCGTAACATCTTCAATGAACAGTGAGAAAACCCCGCACCCAACGGTAGGTATGTATTTGTTTCACATAATTGAATTATTGAAAAACATACTTTGATTATTTAATATGATGTAAATGTACATGTACATTTATATTCTTGCAATACTCAAACTATATATATGTATTCCGAAAAACGCGTAACAAAAGGAATATGCCAGACTTTGAACAGATGTCTGACGCCAATAGGACACAGTATGTAAATTGTCCCTTAAATCGATATAAGAAAATTGAAAAATCAAATGTAAGTATGATGCAAATGCCAGCAACACTGAAATTAATGTATCTGTTCACCCAAAGACATGTACAAACAAGAATTTTTTCAGTATTTGAAATGATGTATACATGTACATGCCTGCAATACTCAAACACTACACATGCATTCCTACCTCATCTCACCTATTCTCTTCGTGCCCGCTGGCACATAAGGTCATGATACACTGCCTCCAGTTTATCCGGTCTCTTGCCGCCACTCTTGTCCGTGCCCAAGTGTTCAATCCCAGTTGGTCTCTCTCTTGTTTTTTTGTTCTCCTCCAGGTTGTTTTAGGCCATCCGACTTTCCTTCTGCCCTTCTACCTCATCTCACCTATTCTCTTCGTGCCCGCTGGCACATAAGGTCATGATACACTGCCTCCAGTTTATCCGGTCTCTTGCCGCTACTCTTGCCTGTGCCCAAGTGTTCAATCCCAGTTGGTCCCTCTCTTGTTCTGTTGTTCTCCTCTAGGCTGTTTTAGGCCATCCGACTTTCCTTCCGCCCTCTGGATGCCATGTTAGGACTGTTGTGCATATCTTCTTACTGTTGACAAATCGGAGGATATGCCCAATCCATTTCCATTTTCTCAGCATGATTGTTGAACTGATGTTTGTTGTTCTTGTTCTTTTGATGTAGTGCTTTATTTGTTATTTTTTCAGGCCATCAGATTTTGAGTATACTTCTTAGGCATTTATTTTGAAATGTATGAAGCTTTTTCTTGTCTCTCTCTGTTGTTTTCTAGGTTTCACTTCCGTATGTAAGTACTGATATAACCAAGCTGTTAAACAGTCGTATCTTTGTTTTAGTAGAAAATTTTGATGTTTTCCAAATGTTTTTCACAACCTCCTTCTGATGTTACAATGCCCCCTGGGTATATGAAAGTCCAAACGTCTTCTATTTGTTGGTCATCTATTTTTACCGAATCTTGTATAGTGGTGTTCATTCTTATTACTTTAGTCTTTCTGGTGTTTATTTTGAGGCCAACCTGTTTTGCATTTTCATGTAGTTTTTTAGTTTTCCTTTGAATGTTTTGGTACTTTGATGACAGAAGTGCTAGATCGTCTGAAAATCTAAGTCTTCAAGTTTAGTTGTAAACTTACACCTTATTCCAGTTGGTTCCCTTTCTGTTGTCTTCTTCATGATGTAGTCGATGACTAGGAGGAATAGGAATTCGGACATAGTGCAGCCCTGTTTCACACCAGTTGTTACTCTAAACCAATCTGATTCTTCACCATCAACCAGTACCGAACAGTGGAAAGTGTCATACAGTAATTTTATCATTTTGATTAATTTTTCCGTATGCCATTGTGTTTCATGACGGACCATAGGCTGTCTCTGTGAATTGAGTCGAATGCTTTTTCAAAATCGACATAGTTCACTGGGGTAAATGTGATGTCGGTAACTGCAGTTACCGACATCCCAAGATGGCGGACACCGTTTCAGCTAAATATTATGACTGTCTATTTTGTAATAATAACGAATTATTCTCCTATGTTTAATGTCTTATTTGATACATTGCTAAATTTGTAACTGAAATACTCTAGGTTTTGTCATAACTTAATCACTTAACAGAGAAAATAGCCGTACGAAAAACAGCGGTGATGTCGGCAACTGACAAAAATTAATTTTCGATGATGTCCGTAACTGAAAGTGAAGATAACCGTAACTGGTGTGGAGAAGGAATACGATTGAATGAACTGGGGAACAGTTTTCGACAGATTTGTGAATCTTGTCGATTCATTTTGTTTGAATATATTGGTCAGGTTACAAGTTTATTTAAAAAAGCAGACAGCGATTTAGACGACGGAAGTTGTGTAAAGTATTGAATAAAGTTATCATACCCCCGCAAAGCGGGTGGTATATAGTATTCATGTTGTCCGTCCGTCCGTCCGTCTTTTTGTACCCAAAAGCTGGTATCCACTACACCTCTTAAACCACTTATTGGAATTTCATGAAACTTATGCAGGAGCTACGGATTTTATTTTCCAATAGTTCCTTTTTTGACATGTGTTGGACTTAGTCATTTTAGCATGATGAAAACTATATGGTGACCACCTGGTATTTACTACTCCTCCTAAACCACTGATCGGAACTTCATAAAACTTATTCAGATGTTAAATTACATATTCTAGATGTGCACTTTACATTTGGTTTTCAATAATTCCTTTTTTTTTACAGATTTTTGACATGCTTTAGTACTTTGTCATTTTAGCTGTTTTAGCTCAATGGAAACCATATGATGATCATCTGGTATTCACTACTCTTCCTATACCACTGATTGGAATTTCATGAAACTTATACATGAGTTTAATTATATGTTGTAGATGTGCAATACGTTTTTGTTTTCCCTTTATTGCTTTTTGTTCCAGATATTTGACATGTTTTGGACTTAGTCAATTTTGGTCTTTCCGCTCAATGCAAACAATATGGTGATGACCTGGTATCCGCTACTCCTCCTTAACCACATATTGAAATTTCATGAAACTTATGCAGGAACTTAATTACATGTTGTTGATGTGCACTACGGAATTTATTTTCCAAGAATTCCATTTTCAAGAATTTTTACATGTTTTGGACTCGGCATTTTCAGCTTGATTCAAACTGTATGGTGACCACCTGGTATCCACTACTCCTTCTAAACCAGTGATTGGAATTTCATAAAACTTATGCAGGAGTTAAATTACATATACTAGATACGCACTATCTATTTTGTTTTCAATAATTCCATTTTTTTCCAGATTTTTGACATGTTTTGGACAGCAGCTCAATGGAAACCATATGGTGATCACCTGGTATCCACTACTCCTCCTAAAACACTGATTGAATATAATGAAACTTATACAGGAGCTTAATTACATATTGTAGATGTGCATTACATGTTTTGTATACCAATACTTCCTTTTTTCCAGATTTTTGACATGTTTTGGACTTGGTCAATTTTAGTCTTTTCGCTCAATGCAAACCATATGATGACAACCTGGTGTCCACTACCCCACCTAAACCACTGATTGGAATTTTATGAAACTTATACAGGAGCTTAAATACACATTGTAGATGTGCACTACGCAATAGTTTTCCCCCAGATCTTTTTACATGTTTTGGACTTTGTCATTTTAGCTCTGTTAGCTCAATGCAAACCATATGATGAACACCTGGTATCCACTACTCCTCCTTGACCATTGAACAGAATTACATGAATTTTAAGCTGGACCTTTATTACATATCATAGATGTGCATTATATTGTTGTTTTCTAATAATTCCATTTCTCCAGATGTTTTAGAAAATTCATAAAGGTAGGGGGAGGGGGTATCCGTGGCCCAAGAGGCCACAGTAGCTCTAGTTTTAATTTGCCGTCGTTCGTCCGCTTTGTAGATTTTTCGTAGATTTAGATAGTACATACTGTAGCTTTTTCTTAACGGGGTAATTTTTGGCGATATCCGATGAATGAAGAAAACTCCACAATCATTTTAGCGTGGAAGCTTAAAACAAAGGAATAAATTCATATTACATTGAGTAAGACTTCTAGTGGTCTTTAAAACGAAAAAAAGATTGTTGGCGAACTTCTCTTACACCTTTATTAAGAAAATCTTGGACTGTATATGTAACACATTATTTTTCATCAGAGAAATTTTATTTAATTCACACTTTAAAACTTGTCTGTGTCGCAGGTTTCGGAATTTTTAAATTTGCCCTTAGGTCATAAAAGTGGGCGAAAATGTATTTCGAGTTATCCGGTATTAAGTGAAAATTTTTGAAGTATTCATGGTAATGGTAGCTCTCACGAATCGCAGAGCAAAGCAATGACAAAATAAATTTTATTGAAGATTGGAACCCCACTTTGAAATGTTTTATCTTAGTATACCTACAAGCGACAGATCACAATTTGGTAAGTTGGGGAAAATGGCACGATTATTGAGAGTTTTCAACCAGAAAAAACCTTACACGACCTTAAATATTTATATGCAATTACCGCCAATGGTCATTAAATTTTCAGAGGATCCATATAGTTTATAAAATTTCGAAACGAAAATGAGTTTCTACAGGGTTTTCCCAAAGTGCTTTATTCCAGGTCATTTTGATGGCGGTGCTCAGGATTCGATATAAATCGTAAAATGGTCTGTATTGAATACCACAAAGATTGGATGCTTATCGATTATAAATGTTGTATTTTAACTAGAAAATAGAATATAGCATAATCAGTGTTAATGAAAATTCGAGTGATAATTACACTAAAGCAGAAAATATTCTTAAGTGCGTCAAAACCGCCGAAAGAACTAGAGGTTGTCAAAAACGACAGCTATCCCAACACTCCTTGTTTGACACAGAAAAAAGTTTTTATACACTATGGGCATAATTTTTCTCAGTATTTTTTTAAATTAAACCATTGGTAGTCTTCATTTTTACTAGAAGAATTATGGTTGTTAGGCGGAAATCTGAGATTTTAATCATGGTAAATTTCCTGAAACTATCAAGGACCCGTCGTTCAATTCTACGTAGCAACTATATTTTGTTTCAATGGTAAGATAGCAAAAATCTTTGGTTTTAACTCTCAAAGACTATTTTTTTATTTACTAGTATTTATTTTTTTTAATTCTCTGTGACGAAGTAACGATACATGCCTTATCAATTTAATATTTGAGTAATGATCGTTTCAATAGTATATCTTTGATTCAAATTTTGGAATTTGTCTGGCCCTGACTTTTGCCAAAAAAAAATTCGGTGGCCACCATCTGGGTTGAAAAAAATAATCTGGTCTTGATCATGTCCATTAGAAAAAAAAACCCGGCTCAACAAAATTTTCTACCATTGTGTATATGGAAAAAAAATAATCTGGCCCGCTAAGCGGGCGAAAAAAATTTCCCGGCTCTGCTGAAAATCCCAGGCCCCCCTGAAAATCAAATGTCCCGTGCCTAATATAAATTAAAAAAAAGGTTGTAATTTTTGTTATTTTCTGAAGCTGTCAAAGACCCGTTTTCTTTCCTTTTTATAAACAATACCCAAATCGGGTGACTGATCATGCCCACTTGACGGTTAGTTAAAGCAATAGGGTCAACTGAGCTAAAATTTGTTCTTCTGATCCTCAAAAACAAGAATTAAAAATGACAAAGATATAACATAAATCTACAGTTGAACTTGAACATCTGTTACGGATATCAGTTTCTTCAGTTACCGACATCACCGCTGTTTTTTGTAGTGGTTATATCTCTGTTCAGCAATTAAATTTTGAAAAACCCTTTAACAGTTCACTTTAAAATTAAGTAATACATCGAATAGGTTAAGAAATGCTGAAGAATAATGTGTTATCATAACAAAATCGACGGTCATAATTTTTAGCCGAAACTGCGTCTGCCATCTTGGGATATTGGTAACTGCAGTTACGGATATCATATTTACCCCACTGATAGTTGATAAAAAGGGGTGCATTCCATTCATTACACTGTTCTATTATGTTTTCAGTGTAAACAGTTGTTCAGTGGTACTTCTTCCCCTTCCAAATCCGGCTTGTTATTCTCGTAATTTGTCATCTATGCCATTTTGTATTCTCTGAATGATTACTCTGGAGAAGAACTTACTTGGCACTGATAGTAGGGTGATGCCTAGGTAATTGTCGCATACTGACTTGTCGCCTTTTTCGGGATTTTGACTATCAATCCTTTGCTCCAGTCATCTTGTATTTTCTTTCTTTCCAAATAGCTGTAAAAAGTTTTTCAAGATACTTCACTGTTGTTGTCATGTCTGCATTTAAAATTTCAGTTGTTATACCATCAATTCCTCCTGACTTTCCATTTTTAAGCTTTTTCATTGCTTTAATTATTTCGTCTTTCTCTATGACACCTGTGTTTATTTCATCTATCACGTCGTCATCATTCTCTACTATTAATGGATTCTCAGGCTGAGGTCGATTTAGAACATTGTTAAAATGTTCTTTCCATCTCTCCTTTATGTCATCCTGGCTGCTCAGGATGTTCCCATCTTTGTCTTTTATTGTTGATGGTCTTGATGATTCTGTTCTCCTCTCATTACTAAGTACCCGTGTTACCTCATAAACTGTTTCCATATGACCACTGTTGGCTGCTGTTTCTGCCTTTTCTAACAGATCTTCTGTCCAATTTCTTCTATTATTTCTAATGCTAGTCTTAATCTCTTTGTCAATTCTACTGTATCTTGATCTTAGGTTTTCTTTCAGTCTTTCAGATCTGCTGTTGTTTAATTGCTGTTTTACTTGTTTTCGTTCGTCAAAAGTTTCCAGGATTCTTTACCTATCCAAGGTTTATGCCCTCTTTTCTTTGCTCCAAGTATGTCCTTTGAAGTTTCTATGTAGCCTTTTTCCATCGATTCCCAAATGTCCTCAACTGATTTTCCATATGTTCTAGCACTTGGAGTCTATTTTTGAATGCGATGGATAATGCTATCTCATTATCAGGGTGTTGAAGTTTTGTGGTGTCATATTTGATTCTTCGATTCTCTATTTGTTTCTCAAATGCCTTCAGTTTAATTTTGATCTTAAAACGTATGAGCTTGTGATTGCTGCTTGCATCAGCTCCTCTCATTGGCCTTTTGTCTAAGCATGATGTTCTATGCTGTATTGAAATGAACATTTGGTCTATTTGGTTTTCTGTCTTTCCATTTGGCAATATCCAAGTAACTTTGTGTCGAGGTTTCTGAGGGAAAATAGTGCCAGTTATGACTAAGTTGTTAATTTCACAAAACTCCACCAGGTTTTCTCCATTACCATTTCTGACTCATAGACCCTGTTTTCCCATGACATTTTCATGACCTTTGTTGTTACTACAAATCTTTGCCTTGAAGTCGCCAATCACTATCAAGATGACATATTTTGGGATGGTGTTTATGACCTCTTGAAGATGTTCAAGAAATATTTCGTTCTTTTCTTCTTTAGCATCGTTTGTTGGTGCGTATGCTACTATGATGCTTATTTTCAGTGTGGAAGTATACAACGGAATATACAGAATAACTAAATACCGAAGTTACTGTGAATTTACTTTCTGCATATGCGCATTTCGACAACTTATGTCTCTTCAGTGCAGAAGCCTTTCATTGATTGGTTTCCATTCTATAACTGATTTTTTCGCTCTTTTTGAAAGCATAATTCCAATTCCTTCCTGATGTAGGCCATCTTCTCGTCCTTAGTAGAGGATAGTTTTTCCACTCTGTAGAGTTATTTTTCCATTTTTTTGTCCACCTTACTTAATTGAGACCAAGGATGTCAAATTTGTATCTATCCATTTCTTTTTTAACTTGTGCTGTTTTTCCTGCTGAGTACATAGTTCTTACATTCCAGCTTCCAATGAAAATGTTGTCGTTTTGTGTGCAAAATGACATCGGCCTGTGAGCTTCCTCACGGCTTTCCCCAACAGGCGTCATGTTGTCCGCTGCACCGGTATCTCTAAGAAGGAGGGGTATGGTCTCTCGCTGTGTTCTTTGTGTAGCAGGGATCTCCGTAATCAATTCTTTTTACCATACCCGGTGATTAGTCGTGTAAGAACCCCCTGGACTCGGAGGGCCAGTGGTTTTCTGTTAGGATTTTCTGTCTGGATTTACTTCCATAGCCTTTTACTTTCCCCAAGTCGTCCGCAAGGCAGCAGTTACTATTTACCCAAAGTTGGGGTCTAGGTTTGTAGGCATCAGGACGTATCCACTCACCGGAAGGCCTGGCATGCCGTGCATCTAGGGGTCAGATTCCTCCGAGACCTTGTGATTTAGTCTGGGGCCGCAAGTTGCCCAGTTACCGCCTGTCACCTCGGGGAGGATCCCTTTACTGGGCTCACATAGGTTTTACTGCATGAGATGCTATAGTTGGAAGGGAAGACTTACGCATTCGGCTTCCATTTCACAGCAAGCTGCTATTCAACAGTGTGGCTGAAAGCGAGAGTGATAATTAAGCAGACACCACAACACACACACTGTACGCATCACTAAATCATTTGACAGACACATGTATTCCTAATTTATGTAAAGAATATTGCTAGAATTTGAAATGATGTCTACGCACACATGCCAAAGTACTCTAAGAAATACATATTTTCCTAAATCATATCAAAAAAGATATATTTTTAGTATTGCATGCGATGTAAATGCCTGCCATACTTAAATTTTGAAATTAATGCCCGCAGTACTCCAAGTATGTATTTTACTATGTCAGGATAGGTTTTTTTTCAATAACATATATAATGTGTATTCAAAAAGTACAAAGATATGTAAATTTATGTAAATGTTTCCCCAGAACCATCTAATAAAATTGATAACAGTATTTGACATGATGTTCTTTCCATGCAATACTCAAATAGTGTTTTTTTTTCGTCAAAACACGTGAAGAGTCCAGAGCCTTACCAATAACCTTATTTGGGTATCCTCTCTTACGTCAAAGAACCAACCTTCTGACACTGTACTGTTAAAAATCTTGTTCGTCACTGCAAAGTTGACGAAGTCTAATTAATTTAGACTTCAAATTGCATAGGAGTGGTTAGCAGTAGGTTTATAAAAGACAGATGTGGCAATGTTTGTGTTTATTTATACGACATTCAATGTCGAAAATTGGGAGTTTTTTTATCACTGGTGGTGTATGCGTATTTGATGGCTGGATGGAAGGATGAAACAAAGTCAATAAATGACTGAAGCTCTTGTTTGCTGAAAGATGAAGACATCGTCAATAAACCTTTTGTAAAGTTCCGGAAATTGGCCATGGATTCTCAGCAAACATCTTTTCCTTGAGTTAATCACCAAATTAAAAAATAAACGCAACTGAACTGGGTTCCGTTTTGGTACCCATAAACACTCAACCTGACTGAGAACAGAATTTACTATTGCACTGAAATATTTTCATTTTGAAAACAAGATCATGAAGTCTAAAGATGATATTGGTGTCAAAGAAGACTTGGGTCTCCTGTCCAAGAAGTGTTTTACTGCTAAAATAGCATCACTGTTCGGAATACTAATGTACAGGGCAGGTATATTTAACGCTAGGAGCTTCAAAGCGAAACTTGTCTAAAATGTTGAGGCCGTGGTTTCCATCTTTAATGAATGTGGGAAGATTTTCGACTATGGGTTCGAAAAACTCATGGCGAAAGTGCCTTATATTTTCAATGGGACAACTTCAATTTGAGGCTATGGGTCTGCCTTGAATTTGTTGTTTTCGGCAGTTGTACGTCCTCTTCCGGTAATTGCCGTTTTTTTTTTAGTTTTTGATGATGCTCTTTTTTGTTTCTAAATGTTTTTTAGGTGTTGTCACACTTCAGTTAAATATAACATCTGGAATCAGCGAGATAAAATTCACCCTCATAAGCCCCGTCGTCCTACAGCAACTCCTTGATCAGCAGATTTAATAAATAGATCTTCACGTTATTTGATATTATGAAAGTATTGCTTGTTCTGAAATATTCTCCAATGGTAGGATACTAAGAAGATAAAGGTGTCTAGTAGGACGATTTCTTTGAAAATTCATCTGTAAGTTGTGCTGAACTCCTTTTCTTCTTCTCTTGTCCTAGTCTTCACCGACGAAGATCCTCAGTGATCGAAACGTTTGGTCCCTTATTTCAATCTTTGTAAACCTTTTATTTAATCTGTTTTATTTTATTTTGGATATTTTTTTACTGCGGAACACTTTTTATTATGAAACAATGTATTTTCAGTATTTANTATGGGGAAGAGTTGTATAAAGGGTAGAAAAATCAAAAGTTTGAATGCTATTGCAGTATGACTGTTTGAGGAAAGCTGTTCAAGGAGATCTTTTGAATTTTTAAGAATCCACATCTGATTCACGCCGCTCGTGGAATAGGCTTTTTGGCAGTAGCTTTTTAGACCATCTCTAACTGCAGTCAGTAAAGTGGTAAGGAGTTTGAATAGGGGCTTAGTGGTGCATCTGGCAGATCCTTTTGGTCCCTTATTTCAATCTTTGTAAACCCTTTATTTAATCTGTTTTATTTTATTTTGGATATTTTTTTACTGCGGAACACTTTTTATTATGAAACAATGTATTTTCAGTATTTAATAGGATGTAAGTACACAAATAAATTATATTTCCCCAAAACATGTGACTAAAGAGATACATGCATTTGCCAGTATGTCATTTCCGTCAATCTCTAATTAAAATCATTAACGAAAAGGGATCCTTTGAGTTTTTCCTATGATATTTATTGGGGCTACAATACCCCATTATAATACTTTGTCCTTGAAGCATAAGAAGAAATGAAATTTTGATTATTTCATACAATGTGAAAATACACAATACTTTGTTTCCAAACACAAATATGGAAAAGGATATTTTCAATGTTTTGATTAGATCTGCACCGGCGGATCCAACCTTCAAAAAAAGGGGTTCCGATTAATTTTTTGCCGGTGTTAATTGATTTTTTTTCAGAAATTCTCTGCACAAAAAACCCTGGAACCCCCTGGATCCGCCAAGACGTAAGTTGTTGAAATGGTCATATGAAGAAGCTGAATTCATACTTAACTTTGGTAATTTGTCATTTATTACAACTTGGCCGATGTCTCTGCTTGTTGGCTTTTAGTCGCCGAGGTATTCATCTACTTAGTAGCTAGTACTTCGGGCTGATTCGAAATCAAATATTATTTAGATACTGTTATATCTAAATTCATGAAAATTTGTTTCAAACTTAGGAGTATCTCCCTCTTGTATACATATGTAGCAGTGTCCGTACTTGATTTTGGCTTTTCTATTTAGCTTTCATTGGTAATTATTATCAATCAGCTTTAACATATATTTTTGTTAATTATTTCCAAATTGTTTTAATTGATCTGCACTGAAGAGACATAAATGGAAATATGCATAAGCTGAATTCACACTTAACTTCCATATTTAGTTATTTGGTAAAAGATATTATACAAATAAAAATGCCTGTAATACTCTGTATTCACGTGATACAAATAATAGTTTCAGTATTAGGTGTGATGCCCATGCGAACATCCTAGTACTCTATTTATGTAAGGTCCCTAAAATCATAACCGATATTTTAAGTATTGGTTATGGTTTAATTGCCCCAACCCACTAAATAATTATATATACCCCCCCCCAAAAAAAAGTGAAAAAAGTATAAACGAAGGTATTTGATATGGTTACTACTCTAGTGATGTAAATCAGTGATATTGGCCAGTGTATTTATAGTATGTGTTTAAACAAACAGGCCATCGTTTTTGTGAATGAAATTCCATGTAAATTTCAGGAGTTTACTTTGAGCCGATTATAATTTAGAAACAGCATTTTAGTTGTCAGGATTAAGATATCTGTCCCTAAAATGATTCAATTTTGAAAATATGTATTCAGTCACATGTTTTGGTTCGATCTACACTGATGAGACATAAGTTGTCGAAATGCGCATATGCATAAAATAAACTAACGATAACGGTTTTTTGTTATTTATGACCTCTACCGTTTCTAACTGGATTGCAAAATTAAATTTACAAAGTGTGTGATCACTACTTTATTAAATTGATTATTTGAGAAACGGCAAAACTTAATAAAGAACTAAATAGCCATCTCGTGCTGAAGTTAATCCTTTGCAAATCTGGCAATTCCTTTACTAGCATATGGAGCTTATATCTCCCAACTCATTTGCTACTTAAGGGCTTGTGATCGATACAGTTACTTCCTTGATAGATCTCGGTTCCTCACAAATAGGCTATTTAAGACAAGGGAATATAACCTTTACTTGAAGTCATCAGTGCAGAAGTTTTAAACTACAAAAACACCCAAGTCGTATGATAGACAGTAAATTTAGTTATGCTGTACACGTGTTAGACATCATGATCTTAAGTACCACTAAGACATGACGATAGATTTTTCATCTAACAGCTCTAGTTGATTTGCTCTACTAATTTGACTTTACTACCGGAATTCACATATTCAACACGGTGTGTAAGACTGTAATTTTCTGAAGTACTGAAAATTTCATTGTGACTAGAAAAGGAATGCCTCATTTTAGAATATTTACCCAATTTATGCCTCTAAGGATTGAAATAGTATATGAGCTTCATTTCACTAATTGCGTCATAGTGGACAAATTCTTGATCATTCGGACTTGATAAAGAAATGTAACAAGTATCAAGTGGTGTCCCCTCCGCCGGGATGTCAGTCACTTGATAAACCATAGCCATCATCAAAATGACAGTCTAAATCTGAAAAGTTTATAGACCATATATTCTAAAGTAAAGACAAAGAAAACAAAATGAAATACATGGTAAAACTAAAAATAAAATAACCCAAACAAATGCTCAGCGATAAGAAAGAAAAACCTCTTTAGTTTAGATCCTTCCTTAGGGTAAGTGTACGTAATTGTTTCTTTTATATACTCGGATGGAGTTCAAGTGATATTAATTTTGTGTTTTTGTGTTCAAATAATTGCATTAATGACTTGTATTTACCTTTTGCACATCTGTAAACTACTCTCAAGTATTTATACGTTCCACGACAGGGGTCACCATATATGGAATTCGATGCTCTCAGCTTACAAACACGTTTTCCACTGCATGCTGCCTTCACTCTAGAGAGTGACAATTTAGAGGAACAGGAAGTGGTCTTTATACTTGGATGTCGACATGTTAGCCTGTTACTTCTACCATATGACGCTTGTAACACTTTAATGGCATAGGCTGAAGGACATGCTATGCTACTTTCTTTATTTTCACAAATAATTTTTGTCTTGCTTGGCGGCCACCAGCAGCTCACGAAGCTCAAACTAAACACAAGAATGAGAACTGAAAGTAGCCTCATCCTAGAAAAAGAGGATTGATTAATACTTTTATATTTGTTAGAAGTATTGTAAGTAATAAAATACCAAACTTATTGTATATTTAATTTCTGCATTTGCGCATTTTAATTGAAAACTCAATAGTTTTCAACAAAATTCATACAAATAAATATGCCTGTAATTAAAGATATTATACTAATAAATATGCCTGTAATATTTAATACCTTTGTATCATTGTTCCAAAAACATTTGACACAACTAATAGTTTCAGTATTTGGCATGATGCATATGCGAACAGCCAGCGCGCCGGTACTCTATTCATGTAAATGGTCCCTTCTGCATATGCGCATGTTTCAGTAAACTATTGTATTTTCAGTTAAAAAATTATGGTCTCAGCTCCAATGTACTTTAAATTAAAGTATTCAACAAACTTAAGTAAACCAAAGATCACATTTATCATGTTGGGGATAAGCCCAATTGGGATAGTATATCCCAATTGGGATATATCGTTATATCCCAATTGGGATATTTGGTTTTTTATGGATTATTTCTTCACATTTCAATGGCGCGTAATGAAACAAAAAAATTGAGAAACTTTATGGTTTAAGTCATCAAATGATATATCATTATCTTCTTGTTGATGCTGCATTTCATCAGCAGAGACATTTTAAGAACGTAAAATCATACATTTTATAACTGATTGTAACTGGTTAAATGTTCAAGGTATGAGACGCGAGACGTCTGTGAGAATACAATTTAGTTGAACTGAAGATTAGTTTGTAAAAAATATGCAAAGATCTTGAAGTTTTAAACATCGCTGCTTCACCCAACATTCATAGCGTGTTTTAATATATGGTCAACGGGAGAAAACTCTAGAAGAAATCACAAGTTATTTTAATTTGACTTTTTTCCCTACTTCATTTCTTTGCTAATCAAAAACTATCTTCCTAAAACTACCACGGTTTCTTTAATTTAAATGCCGATAGAGTTTTCTTTGAGAGAAGCGGTAAAGAACGGTTATAACTTCCTATAAACTTAAGTTAACTAAAAATCAAAGTGACTGATTTTTTTTTATCATAAATCGATCTGCAGAAAATTTGCAGCATCTTTTTGAAAAGTATATTCCCCGAAAGCTCTGACCCTATATATTTATAATTTTCATGTATGATGATGCGACATTAAACTCCTGAAATATAATTTAGAAATTACTAGTCATATATCCCAATTGGGAAATAACGATATATCCCAATTGGGATATACTATCCCAATTAGGCTTATCCCCAACCTGTTTATATCATCGAATTTCACAGTTTTGAATATAAAACATAATCCAATCTTTTGTTTACGTTTGTCTTTATCTTTTTAATTTTCTTCAGCAGTTCCCTGGTAGATTGTGGCATCTGATTGTAATTTTAGGCCATTGAAAGTGTTCCCTGTTATCTTCTTCCAGTGGTATTCACACATCTTAAGCATATGGCCTCTTCATTTCACATCTCGTTCGCTGTTGCCGTGTTTGCGATTTGTGCAGCGATTTTGTCGGCGGAGCGAATCTACTGTCCCGGGAACTTATACATGGGGTTGTGTTCGGTCGCTGTTGCAATTGTCAGGATTAGATCACTTCAGAGGTTGTGCGGTCGTGAACATGGTTTGACGGACCGTTGTGGTATTTCTATATCACTGGCAGCTGTCATGCGTGGAGCAGATCATACTTACCCTTCTGGAGCACCTGATGATACCGTTGTTTTGTAGAGGTTCACACTGCTAGTGCTTGATTTTTGTAGTGTTCATGTTCATATTTGTTTGTTTTGTCTTTGTCGTGCTGGCTCGATTCGTGTTGGATGTGAATTGCCGTGATTTTGGATTTAGGGGTTTCTTTTTTCATAATTTGAGCTTCGATGTTCGTTTGTCGATGTACTTCTCCGTATTTATACTAGCCCAAGTGTAACTACATTGTAATTATTTTTTTTCGCAAAGTACTTCTTTGCTTGTCTAAATACCTACATTTTAGGCAGAGAAAAAAAAATGTCATTTAGACTAGTACAGCGCTCTCGATGTAGAATCATATACATGTTTTGAAGGATTAACTCCCTCCATCGTAGTTTTGTCCTTTCCTATATTTGATTTTACTGATTATTCGGATTTCATTTGGTTTTATGCATTTTTAACATTTTTTGAAATAATGGATTTCCTTTGTTTGGGTTCTAATGCTGCTGATGAGGAATTAATTTCCGAAATGGCAAAAAAGCTCATTAAAATTATTGCAGCTGGAGTTAACATTTGTGTTATGGTCTCTTGTTCATTTACTCCATATCCTTTCGTGAAATATTTATCTTTTATTTTATATGTTCCGGCGAGTCAAAAGTTCCCCGACGAAAAGTGTAAAACTAAGAAGTATCTCATGAAAAGCCTAAGTTAATAAAGCGTTTCATTTATTTCACCCAAATTAATTGGTCTTTATCAGCCCTCTTTGAAGCATGTTTTTAACTTCCTGTTCAGTCGAATTTAAAACAAACGATCAAAATGTTGAAATTATCACTATCTTTACAAATAGTTAAATTTATATGCTATGCATGTGATACTAATAAAATAAAATTGCTAGAGTACTGATTTGAACCAAAATCTATATTTTATTATAGTGCAATAAAATCGCGTGCAATTAAATCGTTTTGTTTCTTAACTTCACATGGTGTTTAAAACTTTCTGAAGGAAACAGAGATCTAAAACCATTTCTTGAATATTAGATTTTTCGAATACTTGGCTCTTATTGCTATTTTATTGCTATTACTTTTTTGTTTGCAAAATGTTCTCAATAGCTGTCGAAATCCTTACACGTTGCAATCATAAAAAGTTGAACATGTGTCCTTATATGGATGAAAATCTTTCTTATGAGAAAGGTGTTTCTAACAGATGGCCTGTTGAAACATTTATGGAATATTTTAAAGTTGATTGATTGATTGATTGAAAATTGTGTAACACTTATTCAGCAATATTTCAGAGATATCAAGACAAAAACAATTTGGGGCATGGAAAGGGTCATGGGATGGGAAATTCTGACTTCCACTCGAAAAGTAGGGTGAATCGAAAGGGGTGGAGGAATTTAGCCTTGTAGCCGATCACCTACGGACAACTCAAGAAAGAGCTTGCTACAAGGGTTCATTAACGTGCAATTAAGCGTGACATTTGTTCCAACACACAGACCTGAGTTTACAACCACGGACATCCAAGTTTGAATTGGTTGTACCCCGCGACCTGAAAGATTAATTTTGACGGAACTAAATACAGAAGGACGTGGTCTAATCTTTTTGTAACATATGTACTACATTAAATTGTTTGTTACATCAATTATTTGGCCTGTAATCGAAATCAAATGGCAAAGGAAGGATAACTCCGAATCGGTTACAAATATTATATTTTGCGTCAGCTCTTTCGTTTAATTCGGTTTTATTTTAGTCTTGTAAGGTAGATAGACACTGTTGCAATTTAACCTAGTATTTGAAAAACCAGAGAGTCGGATACGGGTGGGGTTTGATTTTCGGGCCGCAACAGTGATTTGACAGCTTTTCCTTTGTGACGTCATAATTGAATGACAGATGTGAAACGTCACATTTCGTCCCATTTGCCGCGAATAAGCTCCCCTTTCCCATTAACAATGTTCAGTCCGGACACTTTGTATATTATCTCCGTAAAAGGCATGGTGACGCATACATTTTTTCGTTTAAATTAATAGATCGTATCATAAACTATCTATTCATAAAAATACATAAAAATCTCTTGAATAAAAGGTTCATTTCTACTTAGCTAAAAATTGATGAAATTATGGCTAGAAATGAGCAAAGTTTAACCTCAATTCTAGAAAAAAAACAAGCATGGTGACCCATATTTTTTATTACGGGTTGGAATCATCGATTCTTCTATTGCGCCGACTTATAACAAAATCTCATGGATATGAATATTAGTGTCTCTCAACAAAGCTGTATATATGTTTTCAAAATTTTAATATCAAGCCTCAAATTTAAAGCAATCGGTCGATTCTTCGAATACCGACGGATTACATACATATATCAAAGTCAAGAGACAAGAGACAAGGCAAAAGCGAGAACACCAGAAGACAGAAGACTTAAAGACACTACAAACCAACAAAAAACACAACTCTCAAAACTAAAGCACTTATAGTGTGAATTTTCAAAAAGGGAGTGACATCAGGTACTCCGGAAAGGAAAGCACACAGCACCCGTTAAAATAGAGATCGGTAATGTTAGATCTAGAAACAGGTGAATCTAGCTGAAAAGACATTTCATTTCTATTTATGGTGTCGTGTTGACGGTCATAGAATTCGTGAAGGGATAAAAGGAACAAAGACATATCACTGACTTCGCAATTTGTGTGATGATATTGTTTCTCCTTTCTCAAAGTCTCTGTAGGAACTTAAGTGTGACAGTGACAATTATATCCCTTAAGTCATTTTGTCGATATCAGTCCTCATTGTCTGCAGATAAAGCATATTTTTAACTTCCGACTTAGTAACATTTGAAAAAAAACTAAATACCAAAGTTACTGTTAATTTAGTTTCGGCATATGCGCATTTCGACAACTAACAATGTATGTATCTTCAGTGCAGATACAATCTAAACTTTTGGAAGACCATCAACTCAAAGATGTTTAAAACTGATAGAGAACAAATAACCAATATGATCTAAATGTAAAGCCAAAACCAGCTAAGGACATAGCTTTGCATGATGAAGATACATCTTAGTTTTCAACAAAATTTACAAAAATTTGGATATTGCAAGGTTAAAAAAAGAATCGGCTTTCGGGTCAGCTGCGAAGTACTGACTACTGGGCTGTGTATTCCCTCGTGGACTAACAGTCCACCAGCAGAGGCATCGAACCAGTGGTAACAATACATCGGCAAACGAATACCGAAGCAAGAGCTTCTAAAATCATAAATCCAAAATCACGGCAATTCACAGCTACACGAATAGACAGTATGACAAGACAAAACAAATAAACAAAAATGAACAAGAACGCCACAAAACTAAAGCACTAGTAGTATGAACCCCTATAAAAACTGAGGTATCATCAGGTGCTTTAGAAGGGTAAGCATGATCTGCTCCACGCGTTGCACCCGTCACACTGCCAGTGAAAAGTCCGATTTGGTCACAGTCGGTGTTAGTCATTCCGGTAAATAACTAAAAACAAACGATCAAAATGCTGAAATTATCACACTCTTTACAATTAATATGCTATGCAAATGGTAGAATACAAAAATATCGAAGTTGCATAAAATACGGTAAATTTCGTAATGCTGTACACGTGTTTCAAACAGTAACCTTTCATCAATAGCATTTGAACACATTTGAACCAAATAATATGGAAAGTCATAATCCAAAAGTAGTAAAAAAAGAAATACTCATTAGTATTTTATGGGGTTATAATTTTGATAAAACGGTAATTGCTATAAAGCGCAAGGTAATTTTTTTCATGTCAGACAAGTCTGACTATTGGGCTGGTGAATATCCTCGGGGACCGCTGGTCCACCAGCAGTGGAATCGGCCCAATGCTTTCAAAATACAAAAATACAGAATTTGCATAAAATACAGTAACTTTCGTAATGCTGTACATGTGTTTCAAGGAGTAACCTCTCATCAGCAGCATTTGGATCAAATAATATGGAAAGTACCAAGGACATCTACCGAGTGCCATACACGGAATGAAGCCTAAGTATTTTTATGGGGTTATAATTTTGATAAAAGCGGTTAATTTCTATACATGTTCAAATGTAAAACGCAAGGTAAATTTTTCATGTCAGACGAGTCTGACTGTTGGGCTGGTGAATATCCTCGGGGACCTCTGGTCCACCAGCAGTGGCACGGCCCAATGGTTTCAAAATACAAAAATACAGAAGTTGCATACACTACCGTAAATTTCGTTATACTGTACACGTGTTTCAAGGAGTAACCTCTCATCGGAAGGATTTGGATCAAATAATATGGAAAGTCATAATCCAAAAGTATAAAAAAAAAAAAAATGAAGTACTCACTACCAAAAATATCGAAATAAGATAAAATTGTTCGTGAAAGGGTTTGAAGTAATCTCTATATTTTTTTTAATAGTGCATTAAAATCATTTTGTTGCTTAACGTCACCGGGTGTTTAGAAAGCCACTCGTGTGGTGTCCTTATGTCTTGGTGTTTCCTATGTTGCCGCTGTCCCTTGGTTGACGATTTTTCACTGACGGTTCGGTTCTCATTTACTTTTCTAAGGGAAACAGAGGTCAAAAACCCTTTTTGTTGTTGAGAGTGTTAGTTTTTCTCGAATGGCTGGTTGTTTCTATTTCTACTTTTGGGGCTTTGTTACACTTTTTGTTTGCAAAATTTTCTCAAAAGCTGCCAAAAATCCTGAGAAGTTGCATTCGTATGGCAATTAAATATGAAAAAGTTAATATTAAAGATAACAGTTAACACTTAAAATGTTTTATTAGGATGGAATTTATTTAAACATTTATTGGATAGAATAAATTTGACAGAACAAACTAAATACAGAAGAACGTGGTCTAATCTTTTTGTAACATATTTACTACATTAATTGTGTGTTAAATCAATGATTTTGCCAGTAATCAAAATCCTCATCTCGAGTAGAAATGCAAATTGCAAAGGCAGAACAACTCCAAACCGGTAAAAAAATTATTGTATTCTGCAACAGCTCATTCGTTTAACTTGGTTTTATTTAAGTCTTTTTAATCTAAAAAAGCCGCATATGTTTTTAAAATTTTTAATATTCAGCGCTCAAATTTAAAGCAATCGGCCGATTTCTTGGTACTTGTCTGAGGAAAAAAACAACTGTGGTAGAATGCCGAAAGAACAAGGCATAAGATTACATGAATTAAAAGACTCTACAAACCCACTTTGCACACGAATCCCACAAAAACATAACATTAAAAACTAAAGCGCTTACAGTGTGAATTTTTAAAAAAGAGAGTCATATAATGTACTCCGGAAAGGAAAGCATACAGCACCGTTACACTGTCAGTTGGTCAATGCAGAGTGAAATCGAGATCTAGGAACATGTGAATCTAGCTGTAAAGACATTTCATTCGTTTTATTTCATTTATTTTGTTGCTCATGTATTTATGATGTCGTATTGACGTTCATAAAATTTGTGAAGGGATGAAAAGAACAAAGAATGAACATCTTCCAAGGTAAAAAATGATGCAGAATTTTGTGTATAATTTCAAGCTCACTGCGGATAGATTCGATGCAAATATTCTTTTAATCATTAATATTAAAGAGAAAATGTATCTTCCGTATAAATTTATATTTGAACCTGAAATTAAACGACTGAGCTAGTTGATTTTGTTTCATTAATGTGAACCGTTGCTTCATACAAATGTGCAAAATGTCATCAAGAAGTAGCGCACAATTCCTATTATTTGTTGAAAAGGGCGGCTTCTAAATTCAATGTAAATGGTGTCGATCAGAAATTCAAGCATTTTTGTACGTTATTTTCACTGTATCTCTTGTTTGAGAAAATTCTTAACAAAATATGATTTATTTTGTCCTATAACCAAAAAGGAATACCTGGGTTCAGCGTTTTTTGGTGCAGAAGCTTTTATATTTCAGTTCGAAAATAATTGTAATAAGCTTATTATGTGAAAATTTTTTTATGTAAAGAGTAAAGAATCAATTCTACTGCCTTTTTTTTAACCCACCATTTCTTTTGAAATGCCTCTGCCAAGTCAGGACCATTGCAGTGGACAAATTTTCCGGTGGTTTCCACCTTATTTGTCTTTGTCTCATGGACTTTGGTAATTTTGTTATATAATCAATCAAGCAATCAATCAATCAGTCAATCAATGAATTACGACTGGAGGAAAAACACGTACACCATCATATTATGAAACCATCTTTTTTGTCTAATGTCGGTTTGATCGAGCATTCCCTATACTGACATAGTTTATAATATCAAATCATAGTTAGTGCCAATTATTCCCCACCTTGGCCTAAATGACATTGTCTTTGACCTAACAGACAGTGTCAAACGGTGTGATGCTGTAAATAAGTCGCTGTTGTTTTGTGGGTATGTTTAGTCTGTTTCCTTTCACATCAATAATAATACTCCAATTGTACGTCAAAAACTGACTGTTGGGGAGGATGCCTGACTGAAAGAAACTCCTAAACTAACTACTATAAGTATAAAAAGGATAGTTACCTTCAAAGCTGTGTCCACAACTCAGACTTGAGACAAATAAACGAAATATAAACTTCTTACATTTATGATTATACTTTATATAGAATATTTTATAAGTAAATACAATTTTATGGTTTTATGGTAGTTTAAGCCTACATGTATTTGTAGAAAGTACTGCACTTTAATTTATATCGGTACAAAACTACCTTTGTCTAACATGTCTGGTTTTTGTCGGAGACTTTTAGGAGAGAATTGCACATGCGTGGGCTTGGATTGGCAATAAAATATACAATAATATATGCATTGTACTTATAATGTAAAATACAAGTAGGATGATTGTATAATGTCTGTTTTGTGTTGTTTGTTTTTTTATGATTGTAAATAAAATTAAGAAAATGATGATTGCCCGAATTTTCAAGTAGGCTGTTTAGAAAATGATAAGTATTTTAAATTGTAAGTGTGGGAATTTCAACGAAAAGACATTTAAAATGAACTCTTATTCCTAAAACCGCTTAATATTAAAATAATAGTTCTTGGTATAATGGGGACTGGTTTTGATAAGTTGAGGTACAATAATGTAGCAGTTGCATAATAAATAGGAAGTTTTGCTATGTTGTACACGTGTTTCAAGGAGTCGCTCATTAATAGCATTAAAATAACAATAATAAAAACATGTGGAAAGCCATAGAACAAAACGAGGTACTCATTACCCAAAATAATATCGAAATAGGACCCAAATTCTAGCAGAAAATACATCCACGGAGTACAGAACATGGAATGATGACTCAATATTTCAAAGAAATTTCAATTAACTTTCTGTAAAACGCAAGGTAAAATGCGTCTGACTATTGGGCTGTTGAATACTATTGGGGACCACTGGTCATTCAGACATGAATCGGACCATTGGTTTCGAAGTATAAAAAATACCCAAGTTGCATTTATTTTGTTATGTTGTACATAAGTTTCTTGGAGTAACCTTTCATCAGAAGCAATAAAATCAAATAATATAGAGAGTCATTATTCAAAAATAGTCTATAACCAAATAATATTCTCGAAATTGGAGACCAAATCAAGTACAAACGACACCACCGAGTGAAAAAATTCGGAATGTATCTTTGGTATTTTTAAGGAGTTTGAAGTTTGGTAAAAACAATAAATTTCTATGAAACATAAGGTAAAATTTCTTGTCACAATTTCGGGGTTAGACATTGTTTTATGTCACCAAAGTCTTAGCTTTCTAGTTTTTGCCAGACATCATGCAGTTATTTTTTCTCTCCTGTGTCATGAGCGGAAGAGATTGTTGTTTTATTAGAGATAACACATATAAAATATCAGTTCTTTGATATTTAAATGCTGAAAATGTATTCCCAGTCAAAAATTCTGAGATTAATGACGTTAACCGTTGGATTATATGAAATCCTCATTTTCTCACAAAGTATGCCAAAATATTATTTCATTACCCAGTAATATTTTTATCATTTTAGCATCAGCTCAGACTTTTCCAGTGAAGTTTGACATTTTTATCACATTTTACTTCCAAATTCGCCCCTAAAAATGATAAACGATTTAAGCTCAAAACGAAGCAAAATGTGAAAAAAAGTGAATTTGACATTTGACCCGAGTTTTTTAGAAAATATACCACATTTGGCTTTTATGATTGGTATAAACCTAAAATATAAATCATCAGCTTTCTTTTGATATGCAATTTGCCTGCATGTCACAATGGTGCATTTAAATTAAAATTAAATTGGTGGATAAATTTCTTGATGTTGAGTTTTGTTCCTGTTAGTTGGGCATAATAGTTGTTTATATTTTGCGGAAGAAAATTACATTTGATGTAAAGTAAGTGAGAACCGAACCGTAAATTCGGTAACACATAAAACAAAAGACATCGAAACATTAACCGTTCCATTAACCTTAGTCATAACTGTAACCATGTCCCTAACTAGTCATATCCGTAACCCTTACTTGTTCTCAAAGACACTTACACTAACCCTTAGATGTTTATTAACACTACCTAACTCTAACACAACGTAACCCTAACCCTGACTATCCCCATAACTCTAAACTTTCCCGACCTCGATCATAGCCATACTATATAAACCATATCCTACCATATTCTTAAACTAAACAAACTTTGAGTTGTTATTACTCCCCTTTAGGTCGTTGTCTCTTTGACACATTCCCCGTTTCCCTTCTTCTTTCTAATTCTTAGCTTAACCCTTAACCTTACCCTACCCCTACCCTTAACGTACGTTTGTTAGCCCTAACACTAACCCTAAAGCTATTCTAACACTTGCTCTTATCCTCACCTGGACCCACAATCGTGCATTATTCATTTCCCTAATCCTACCTTATCAAGAATCCTAAAGGCGTAACACCACTAATTCAGACTTCCATTGCCTCTTATGTTAAATTGCACATATTTCTGGGTTCGTAGAATTTGTATCTGAAGTTCAAACAAAATGACACATGTCTCATCTGAAAGACACATCTTTCGGTAAACCCTCATGAAAAAATCAACCGACCTTAAAGGGAATGTAAGGTCTAAAAATATTTTTTGATATGTGATATAAAATGTCTTTTGTAAACCTAATCCATATGTCTTATCTTTATTTATGTTACAATAAAAGGTACAGAGGCTGTTTTCTTATCAAATTTACACACACTGGGGGTGCTCATTATCATATTATCCGGAAGTATGTTGATGACATATCAACGACTGTTTACAGTTATACATTATTGCAAAGTGAAAGGTTAATCTGTCATCATTATTATTTGTATCAGATTTCTTCCAATTTTTCTATAAAACAATTTAATTTTTAAAATGAGTTATTATTACATAGTAATAAAAAATACTAAATAATATATAAGTTAATTCTGTGTCAAATTAATCATGTTAATCATAATTAAATAAATAGGTAAAAGGTTATTTATCTATTTTATTTCAAGTTTAAAATTCAATTCAAGATAAGCTATGACATAAAATAACATATTCATTTTATAAAACTGATGTTTTATACTTTTAATGCTTTTGTCATTGATAATAAATATTTGAAAATATCAAAGTTATAATGATTTGACTTGAAATCTAAATCTGATTTAAACTTTAAAATATTGGACTGTGAATTAAAAACTGTATCAAATTTAAATTAGACTACATGAAATGCATTTTTAGTGAGAAATGAAATGAAAATATTTTAATATTTCTTATCATAGGATATTGTTATTGTTTTAGATGTTATCAAAATAAGTGGCATACAGTACCCCCCCCCTTTTTCCACACACAAATACAATACACAACTGTGTAAACTGTAATATTTTATAAACAGTGTTGATTTTCCTGCATTATCATCAAAATACTCCTAAATATATAAAATATCTCAGATTAAAAATAAGCATGGTATACCTTTTCTAATTATTTCTATGTGTATTATTTGATTGGAAAAACAGGAATTGTCGCTGCTACGTCACAACAGCTGTGAAATGTGGGTAATATACTGATAAGGGAGACAAGTAAAGTAATCAAAATGTCAGCCTCCCTGGAGTGTTATTTACTTCAAATATTTGTTGATAACTAGTTAATGTGTTAACAAACAATCAAATGGTTATTATGAATATTTATAATTTGATGTTATGTATGTATAAACAAAACATTATTTTTACCCTTGCATTCCCTTTAACTGTAATATAAGAAAAAATTGGTTCCTGGAAGGTCACAACCTAGGGATAGGTACTTCTTGTCAGTGTTTTCAAGGAAAAATACCTCCGCTTTCAACTTTGATAAGATATTTTTTTAATTTTCAACGAATTGGTTGCATATTATGCATAAGTCTATTTTTACAAAATGTATAGACAAATTTTCAAAAACTGATTACAGTGCTTTTGCACTTGGATTTAACAAAAATTCCGACTACTGTGCTTTAGACCTTAAAACTGTTAAAGACTGCTATTTTGACACTTATATCGCCTCTGGCTTACAGAAAGTAACTAACTAATTGATATGAAGTTGTTTAAAACATGTATATTGTACGGAAGCGTATTAGCGCCACGCAAACTTTTTTTTTTATTTTGCGTTATAACGCAAAGTTTGCATTATTTCGCAAATGTTTGCGTTATAACGCAAAGTTTGCGTTATAACGCAAAGTTTGCGTTATTTCGCAAAGTTTGCGTTCATTTTAAATTGATAAATAATGTATTCGTATAAAGAATTCGAAATTTAGAGTTGTGTACGGGTGTGTACGGGAAAGCGTTTGATTTTCGGGCTTAAATCAACATAACGGCTAAAGGATGAAGCATGATAAAGTAAAATAGCTAAACAAATTAAACTGAATAATACGTTTTTTTTTGTTCTCTCCATAAGGATTATCGCCTATGCAAGCGATTTACAAGCGATTATATCATAAAAAAACAAAAAAAAAAATCCCACATTAATTAAGAAATAATTCCTGGGAGCTTCAATATATACTGATTTTACCACGGGTTGGCCCTTTATGCCGAATATTTTACTTGAAAGCTGATTAACAATACAAAAATGACAGTAGAAATATTCATAGGCACCTTTATTTTTTTTCCAATTGCATGTTTACGTGTGATGAATCATAACATACATTTTGTTAACCCCATAAAGATTTGCCTCAAATTATACATGGGATAGTTTTTTTATTGTTTTGTTTTGTTTGTTGTTTTTTTTTTGTTTTTTGTGTGTGTTTGTTTTGTTATATTTTGTTTGCCTATTTTGCTCTTTTCTTTGTGTGTGTGCGTGTGTGTGTGTGCTTGCTTTTTTGTTTTGTGTAATTTATGTTTAGTTTTTGTTTTAACACCCTTTATTTCCACATTTTCCGTCAGTTTCCTTCTTCGATTTTCTTTTTGCAAGTGAAGCTCTCATAGTTTTATATACAAAATAAAACGGAGTTTCAAACAAATTATTCACATTAAGATATTTCAAAAATAAATACAATACTAACAGAAAATCGGTTTTAGGTTGTCTGCTTTCGAATATTATTATTTTTTTTAAATTAATTTGAACATATCATTTGTAACATGACGTGTGATGCAGACATAGCAGGAGACGCTTTATCCTGTCGACGCACCATGTCTCATTCCTCAAATATTAGTTATGAACATGTCCATGCTATTTCTCATAACACCGGAGGGTCCATCCTTCGAAAAAAGGGTTTCGATCAGATTCCAGAAAAAAGTGATTCTAGTCGATTTTTACCATTTTTGTCAATATATACATAAATTCTGCACGAAATTAAAAATATTTTCCAGAAAAGGGGGCTCCAACATCCCGAACTCTCCCCTGGATCCTCCAATGCATACATATAATGTCAAATAGATCAATAGACTTGCTAATCGGTATACTATGCTTCCTGGTATTTTATCGCAAAAAAAATGAATTTACTATTATATTAGTAAAATAAAAAATACATATCCTTTTTTAGCTGGCCTGCCCCAAAGGGTCAGTGTGAGCTATTGCTTTCACTTTGCGTCTGTCGTCTGTCGTCCGGCGTTAACTTTTCACATTTTCATCTGAAACCGCTGAAGCAAATTCAACCAAATTTTAGAGGAATGATGCACAGAACGTCCCTCACAAAGATTGCACATTTCATTTTGATTCAATAAAAACATGGCCGCCAGCGAAGATCTTAGTTTTAACATTGGACCCTACGGGAAAACATAATTTTCAACATCTGCTCTGAAACTATAGAAGCAAATTTAACTAAACTGTACTAAAATGATGTATGGAAGGGCCTTCACAAAGACTGCACTTTTGGTTTCGATTCAATAAAATACATGACCACCAGCGCGGATCTTAGTTTTAACATTGGATCCTATGGGAAAAACTTCATTTTTAACATCTGCTCTGAAACTATTGAAGTAAATTTAACTAAGCTGTACTGAAATGATGTACGGAAGGTCCTTCACAAAGAATGCTCAGTTTTTTTTCGGATCAGACAAAAGAAATGGCTCCAAGGACAGAACTTCTTTTAAAATCGGACCCATAAAAGAAAACACCTTTTTCGTCATATGCGATGAAACTATTGAAGCAAATTCAGTCAAGCTAAGATTGCTTATTTTGTTTTGATCTGATATAAAAAAAAACAAGACCACCAGCACAGAAAATATTTAACACATTCTATAGGATAAACATCAGTTTCATCCCCTGCTGCGAGCCTTTTGTCATGTGAGCAATTCAGGCTCAGTTTCTGAGCCCCTAGCTTTTTCTTGCAGTAAAAGACAAAATGTTTACTATCGTACAAAACTGATTTGAATCATCTTTAAAGTTAAATGATCTATTTCTCTTAACCAACTGCATTTTAACAACTTTTAGCAAATATCTTTCCTGTTATGGTGTAACTATTTTTAATCCTAAAATTTGACTTGGATTGACGCAGTATTTAGTATTTTAATCAAAACAATATTGTATTGCATTTTTTAAAAGTATAATTGTGCAAATTTAAGCTCGAAAATCAAATTCTATCCGTACACACCCGTACACGACTCTAGATTTTGAAATTGTTAGATCTATCAATGTAAAATGTACTTTGCGTTATAACGCAAATATTTACGTTATAACGCAAACATTTGCGAAATAATGCAAACCTTTGCGTTATAACGCAAACTTTTGCGAAATAACGCAAACATTTGCGTTATAATGCAAACCTTTGCGAAATAACGCAAACATTTGCGTTAAACGCAAACTGTGCGAAATAACGCAAATTTTTGCGAAATAAGGCAAACATTTGCGTTATAACGCAAACATTTGCGAAATAACGCAAACATTTGCGTTAAAGCGTAAACCTTTCGAAATTACGCAAACCTTTGCGAAATAACGCAAACATTTGCGTTATAACGCAAACTTTGCGAAATAACGTAAACTTTTGCGAAATAACGCAAACATTTGCGTTATAATGAAAACCTTTGAGAAATTACGCAAACCTCTGCGAAATAATGCAAACATTTGCGTTATAACGCAAAATATTAAAAAAAAGTTTGTGTGGCGCTAATTCGCTTTCGTAATGTTGTGTTTTTTCTTGATTTGAAGCATGTTGAAAGTTATTACGTAACAGAAATTTTGAGAGCTACAATAAACTGCGACCAAGCTTAGCGTTGACATGTTCGGCACAAATAGGTAAACAAAGTATTCACGTGCTCAACAAAACTCTTTAGAAGTTGTTACAATCATTTTCATTGGCAGCAAAATATGTATACAACCAATCGTGTTTTCTGACCATAACAATGACCAAATAAGGAAATGGAATTTACGTTTTACTACAAATAGTAAAATAACAGCACGTGAAGTACTCCCGTATAAAATAATATATACAAATGGAAGAATAGTAGTAAAAAAGTTGCTAGAAAGAAAATCAACCGAGATATATTGACTGATTCATGGTGTTGAGGGTAAATCCCCTCTTTTTTCTTGGAAGTTTTATTCATTTCTTGACGAAATTTGGCAAAACCTCTTCTCCTTGAACTCCATTGCAACACACCCTTTTTATTCTGGATCTTCCGGTTGAATAAGAGTTTCATATATGTAATAATGGAAAAATCCTGCCTTCGTGCGATTCAAGTGCTTGTATATTTTTGATAAAATACGCAGTTGCAAAAGTTTTTTTTTGAATTAAATATTTACTCAGAAAAAGATGAATACCATT